>CANTUQ010000043.1:0-122500 GCA_947683425.1 Excoecaria cochinchinensis
AAACCTACATGGAAACAAACATCCGTGCTAAGCGATAACACTTAGTGGGGATGTATAAAAAAAAAGGACTGCACAAGCAGGCATAACAATATATACATATAATGCCAAGGCATAAACGCAATGTCAATTACTAAATTATAATATGTATAATTCAATCTTATCAAACCTAACATGCTCAAAGCACCATAACATTCTTATTTATGTAACATATAATGGAATCTTAACAATATAAAGTCCACTTGACGAACATAACTTAGCCAAAAGCCTTATAATGAAATTCTCAAAATAATCATTCCATCATCAAAAGCATAAGATCGATTATCACAAAAGCAAACAAGAAGCCTGAACTCTAATGGACTGTGGATACGGGTATAAAAGATACCGATGAAATTCAGTGTCTAAAACAAAAGACATAAGTCTGAAAATATTCGAATACCCGAAGGTAACAAAAGAGACTGAAGTCTTTAGACAAAAGACAATAACGGTCTACAAAGCAGCCGCACAAAACCATTTATTAGCATGCTTATATATCCACTAACTTGACACTTCAGGCTTGCTAACACTCTAATTACTATAACACATATATAATATGCATGTTCAAACATATTCATATAGTTCACCAAACAAGTACACATACCATTATGATTCAATAACTAAAAAGTATGAGCACATTAATTCCTTTATCAAAGTACTAAGCCATAGCCTCATTTACGTATAATTTCCATTGACAAAAGTTCATATACTCGTCTCATAATGTTAAACATGAATTGGATAAGTTATAGGAACTTGTAGAGAAGTTTGGGTGCACTTCGGGAAGGATAAACACACAAAAATACTCAAACTAGAGAGCAGCAAAGGTGGAAAATGATTCATGCCAACCATGGGATCAAAATGTGAAGGAAAATCCATCAAATAACTGGTTCTGTCGCGCTCGTGACAGTAGGCTCCAACAGGTGCCCAACGGGACTGCTTTTCACCTCAAACTGTTGACACAAAAACCAACATTTAAACC
Organism: Excoecaria cochinchinensis; assembly: GCA_947683425.1. Lineage (NCBI taxonomy): Eukaryota > Viridiplantae > Streptophyta > Magnoliopsida > Malpighiales > Euphorbiaceae > Excoecaria > Excoecaria cochinchinensis. The sequence continues at coordinate 1,013 of CANTUQ010000043.1, forward strand.
TAATTTCTAGGCAAAATGTCCTCCTTAACAATTGTTTGCTAGGATGTTAAGTTTCCAATGGGACAAATTACAGGTCATTTGGACAAATAAAACATAAGATATGACATAAACAATCTATACTATTCAGATGAACCCGCCAGAATAAAGACACTTATTGAATGTTTAGGAACATTGGTTCCTTTGTATTAATTTAAAGAGGGTTCGAAGAGTCATTTTGATTATTTAAATTGGAAAACCGGGATGAGTGATCCCATTTTTTGGAGAAAAATTGACTCTTCATTTTGATTGTGATATTTTTATTGTTGGGTTATTGGTCCCAATTTTATTAGTAAAAAATCCAATTTAATTATAGAAATATTTTTGTGATTTTTTATTGCACGCGTGCACAAATAAAATAATTATTTACAAATAACACAAAATACATAAAAAGAGAGTTAGAGGGATCTCACCAAACCGTAGTGTCCATCTACGCGTCGCGACCAATCCGGGGAGTCGCGGGGCGCTCACACGATGCAACTCAAATTAAATCTCACACAAGAATTAACATCAGAAATATTAGTAAATGCTCTAACAAAACTGATCGAACAAATAATGATGAAGCAATGATAACAATAATAACCATGATAATAGCAATAATAATAATGGTAATAGCACAATGGTACTAATAAAAAATAATGATACTAATAATAATAATAATAATAATAATAATAATAATAATAATAATAATAATAATGATAATAATAATAATAATAAAAATAATAATAATAATAATAATAATAATAATAATAATAATAATAATAATAATAATAATAATAATAATAATAATAATAATAATAATAATAAAGCAAGCATGTAATAATAACAATAATAATAATAATGCTAATACACATAAAGCAATCATGCAATGATAATAATAATAATAATAATAGTAACAAATATAAAATAAGCAAACAACAAATTAATGGCATAAAGATAAATAATAGTAATAACAATGATAATAGCATAGAACAATAAGCAACAAATAATAATAATGAAATAATAATAATGATAATAATGAATGTAAGCACAAAGATCATAACCATAATAATAATAGTAATTATAATGATGACACAATGGTAATAATAAAAATAATGACAATGACAATAATAATAATAGTGAATGAACACAAAAATAAAATTAGAGCAAACAAATAATGTATTAATAGTGATGTTAACACATTAAAATGCTAAAAGCAAACAATAGACATGATAATAATGAAAAAAAAATAATATTAACAACAATAAACAATGTACGAAAAAGTGAATGAAAACGAGTCCAGGAATGTTTACCCTTAGAGTTTTTTATATCGAAAATAAGATGCCTCGATTCCGTTCTCCTTGTCGATTTTTGATGATAATAATATTCAAAAAAAGTATAAAAAATCTGTGTTCTAAACAAATTAGTTAGAAAAATATTTTTTGTGGGATGAACAAGCCAAGAAAATTAATTTCTCTTGCTCAAATCAACCCAAGATTTAATATTTTGTAGTAGAAGAAACTAAAATTTGAGAAGAAAGCTTAAAGATTTTTTGAAGAATTTTTAGAACAAGAAAATGCCTCCTAGAGAGTAGAAAACACTAGAGAGAAAAGCCAAGAATCTTTTTTTATCAAAATCTACCATCCCCCAAAAATAAACCTTCAATCCCTATTTGTTTTCTTGTCCTTGGATCAAAAAGAAAGAGACAGAAACCTCTTTATTTTTAGTTAATCAAAACTGATAAAAAATGGTGAAAGAAAGTCTGAAAACAAACTGAAAAAGCGACAAAAAGGGACAGGCGAAGACCAGCTGGGCGCGGGGGGGGGGGGGGGGGGGGGGGGGGGGTAGGGGGGAACCGCACGCGGCAGCCTGTTGCGCGCACACAGGGGCACGCGCGGTGCCCCTTCCTGCCAGCGCGCAGGGGCGGCCTGCCGTGCAGGCGTCCCCGCACGCTGGGGCGGCCTGCCGCGCAGGCGCCCCCCGCGGTGCCGCAGGTGGCATTCGCGATCTTCCCTTATTTTTTTTTTTAAATAAACTTAAGATCACAAAATTAATATATATTTTTTTTCTACCCTATTTTAATTTTTAATCTCTAAAATATATATATATATATATATATTTTAATTATTTTTCGAAAAAACATAATTTTGACAAGGGAACAATCGATTCTCACTTTCGTGCCGAAAATCGATCTTTTGTTTTCATCATCGGGTAATCCTTATTTTGGACTGCCTCGGGACCCGGTGTCTATAAAGCCCTAAGGGCCGATTGAGGGTGAGAAAGGAAAGGAGCCGGAAGAAGATCCGATTGTTAATCAACTAAAAAAGATGCCAGCTCAGATTTCTATATGGGATCTTTTGAGACAGTCGCCGTCGCATAGGCAGAAGGTGGTAGAGGCTTTATGCGAGGCAACTATGGCAACAACTATCTCACCTACGAAACTTCTGGATGTAGTAAAGGGAGGATCAGGGGAAAATGTTATTTTTACAGTGCTGATTTGCCGGCAGAAGGCCGCAACTATAATCGCCCTCTGTACATAAGGGCACAGATTAACCAAAAGCACATGGCTTGCGTAATGGTAGATGATGGCTCTTCAATAAATGTGTGCCCACAGGTGGCAATGGCAGCTTTTGGGGTAACAGAGGATATGTTAACCAAATCTGATCTCACCATCATAACCTATGACAACTCATGTAGACATGCTTCGGGGACATTCACAGCAGTAGTGAAGACGGGGCCCGTAGAGTCAGAAGTGGAGTTTGTGGTACTACCTATACCCGCCAATTTCTTAGCTCTTCTAGGTAGACCATGGTTTCATAAGTTGGGTGGAGTCCCCTCTACACTTCACCAGATGGTAAAGATACCTTATAAGGGCCAGATTGTGACTATAAGAGCTGTACGGGAGAATCAGGTTTCAGTACTGGAGATTGCTAGGCAGCCGTTTAGTGGTTTTCATGTTGCCTTGATAGGTGAGGAAGAGCAGAAGGAAGAAAGCCCCCAGGTACTGAATATGATGAAAAAGATGTCATTCCTTCCTGGCGCAGGACTGGGCAAGAATTCTCAGGGATGCCAATAGCTGTTACCACCAAGGGCAAAAAGGACAGAAGGGGTCTAGGATACACAGGTGTTGTAAAAAGGGGTGAGAAGTCCAAAATGGAAATTCCTCATATCCGGAAGAATTTTGTGCCAGCGACCGTAGCATGTGCCTATACAGGGGAGGATGAACCGCTGTGGCTGGATGGAAGATTTGTGCCAGGGTTTGAGGTTTTCAATGATGTCTATGACTGGGACACTGTATCGATCAAGCCAGCAGAGGGCTTTTGGGATGAAGAAATAATGACCAGTAGGACAATTTGGGACTGTGAGATGTCGAAAGAAGTAATGACTGAGAAGATGGTAGCCACCCAGCTGAAGGGGAAAGCAAAGGTAGAGGAAGCCATACAGGAGTTGATTGGGGAGCCTCTAAAGAGCGGAAGTGATGCAGGACGATCGACCGCGGTAGATACGCCAGCAGAGAAGGAAGAGGAGAATAGTTTAGACTTTATTTTTGCTCTAGAACTTTTCAATAATGTTAATGACAATTTCAATCTTATTAATAAATTGAATGATTTTGCTTACTTGTGTGATGTTTCTGATGATTTCACTATGTATGATCATGATCATCCATCAATTTTCGATATTGATTCAACTGATGCTACTCCATTTAATCTTGGAACCATAGAAAATCCAAAAGAAATTTTGATAGCATCAAGTATAACTCCTGAAGAGCGAGAAAAATTTGAGAGAATCTTAAAAAAATATGAAAAAGTCTTTGCCTGGACCTACGAAGATATGCCAGGAATCGATCGGGAAGTTGCAGAGCACGCTATCACTACATATCCGGACCACAAACCCGTTAAACAGAAGCTGAGAAGGCTTAGGCCAGAATGGGCGGATAAAGTGAAGGAGGAGATTCACCAGCAAATCAATGCTAAATTTTTGGTTGAGGTGCAATATCCAACTTGGCTGGCCAATGTTGTCCCCGTAGCCAAAAAGAATGGCAAGGTAAGGGTATGCGTAGATTATCGGGACTTGAATAAGGCCTGTCCAAAAGATGACTTTCCATTGCCCCATATAGATGTGCTGATAGACAACGCTGCTGCTTGTGAGATGTATAGCTTTGGAGATGGTTATGCGGGCTACAATCAAATTCTCAATAAAATAATTGATCGAATTAAGACAGCGTTCATCACGGAGTGGGGGACCTATGCTTATCGAGTAATGCCTTTTGGCCTGAAAAATGCAGGAGCCACTTATCAAAGGATGGCGACAAAAATCTTGAATGACCTGATCCATAAAGAAGTGGAGGTATACATGGACGACATGATGATCAAGTCAGCCACTAGAGAAGGTCATTTTGAAGCTCTGGAAAAGTTCTTCTTAAGGATAGACAAGTATAATCTATGGTTAAATCCTAAGAAATGTATCTTTGGTGTTACCTCGGGGAAGCTTCTAGGACACGTGGTTAGCCAGAGGGGCATTGAGATTGACCCGGACAAGGTTAAAGCCATTAGAGAAATGCCAATACCACAGAAGGAAAAGGATGTGAGAAGTTTTTTGGGTAGGTTGCAATATATCAGTAGGTTTATTGCCAAGCTTACTTCAATCTGCGAACCGATCTTCAAACTACTCAGAAAAGACCAACCAGTAGTATGGAACGAAAGCTATCAGAAGGCTTTTGATACTGTCAGAGAGTATCTGCTGAATCCACCGGTGTTGAGACCGCCACAGCCAGTCAGGCCATTGATTTTATACTTAGATATAGAAGACAGTTCTATAGGCGCCATGATGGCCCAAGAGGACGAATTTGGAGTGGAATTTGCTATTTACTACCTTAGCAAGAAGTTCCTGGCCTATAATGTTAAGTATACGGAAGTAGAGAAGATTTGCCTTGTGGTAATTTGGGCTTCTAAGAAATTAAGGCATTACTTTCATGCCTATAGAGTACAGGCAGTAGCGAAGCAGAATCCTTTGAGGTACTTATAGGAAGCTCCATCTTTACTTGGGAAAATGGGAAGGTGGTTATTGTTACTACAAGAATTCGATGTGGAGTATATTACTTGAAAAACTATCAAAGGGCGTGCAGTGGCTGAATTCCTGGCAGAACACCCAATTCAAGGAGACTCATACGAGTTTAACTTTCCAGATGAGGATGTGGCAGCCATCGGAGTTCAAGGTTGACAATTGCACTTTGACGGAGTCGTGAACAACAAGGGGGCAGGAGTAGGGATCATTTTAACAACCCCGGATGATGAGAAGCTCCCTTTGGCCAAGAAATTAAGGTTCAAGGCTACCAATAATGAAGCTGAGTATGAAGCGTGTGCCTTTGGGTTAGAGGCGTTGATAGCCTTAGGAGCAAAAAACGTGGAAGTGTTTGGTGATTACTCCTTGGTGATCAATCAAATCCGAGGTGAATGGGCCGTTAAAGAAGAGAGGTTAATGCCATACATCGAGCACTTGAGAGACCTGAGTAGTCAATTGAAGTATGTACATTCCATTTTGTTCCGAGGATAAAAACCAGTTAGCCGACGCGCTTGCTACTTTAGTCTCAATGTGGGACAATCCCGAAGGGTGGTTATGAGGCCAGTTTTGATTTCTAGCTCTGAGAGACCTAGCTTTGAATCTAAATCAGTCATGGAGATAGAAGTAGCGGATGCGAAGCCGTGGTATTATGATATCAAGAACTATTTAGAGAATGTGATGTTTCCGGAGGAAGCTACTGAGAAAGATCAGAGAATCATTCGCAAGATATCCACCCAGTTCATCTGCATAAATGGAGCACTGTACAAACGACAGGCGGATGGTATCCAGTTGAGGTGTTTGAATGAGAAAGAGGCTAAGAGGGTGATGGAAGAAACACACGCCGGAGTATGTGGGGCCCGTATGAATGGTTGACATTAGCCAAAAAGATTATGAGACAAGGATTCTTCTGGCTCACCATGAATAACGATTGCTCGAAGTATGTAAAGCAGTGCCAATTATGCTAGCAGTATGCAGATTTAAGGCATCTGCCCATTTCAGAATTACATAATTTGACGTCACCTTGGCCATGCGCAGCTTGGGGGATTTATATTATTGGAGTGATATGCCCCACAGCCTCCAATGGGCATAGATACATCATCGTCGCCATCGACTACTTCACCAAGTGGGTAGAAGCTGAGTCCTTCAAGAAAGTGGATGCTCGGGATATGGCAAAATTCATAGAGAAGAACTTGATATGTAGGTATGGCCTTCCACATCATGTGGTATCTGACAATGGGGTCCAGTTCATGGCCGAGACGAAGAAGTTACTCCAAAAGTATGGTATCGAGCACCAGAAGTCTTCTCCGTATCGTCCTCAAGCTAACGGGGCAGTTGAAGCCGCCAACAAGAATGTCAAGAGGGTCCTCGCTAAGATGGTCCAGAATTATAAAGATTGGGCAGAAAAGTTGCCTTTCGCACAACGGGAGCCACTCCATATTCCTTGGTATATGGGTCGGAGGCAGTATTGCCGGTCGAGGTCGAACTTAAGTCACTAAGGGTGATAATGGAAGTAGAGATTCTGGAGGCCGAATGGGCATAGCAGCGATTGTAACGCTTGAACATGTTGGATGAGAACAGGTTAAAAGCCTACTATCACAACCAGATCTACCAAAAGAGGCTCGCTAGGACTTTTGGAAAGAAAGTCAAGAAACATCCATTGAAGGAAGGGGATTTGGTATTCAAATAGATGAGACTAGGAGCACCGGATATTAGACGGAAGTTCAGACCTACGTGGGAAGTTTCGTTTATCCTCAAGAAGTTGCTGTCAAAAGGAGCTGCGATTCTGTCGGATAGCGATGGCAATGAATTCAAAGAACCGATCAATATTGATAGACTCAAAAGGTTCCATGGCTAAAGGCTACAAAATCAAAAGAAGAGAATGAAAGCCCCGCGGGTCAAAAACCGAAAAAAGGTGGACTTGCTAAAATTGGGCGCCTCGTCAGGGTGAAAACTGAAAAAAGGCATCCTGGGCAAAATTTAGAGGCTTGAGAGAAAATATCCAAACATGAAAACCCGAGAGGGCTGATTGGAGACAGGAGTTTGATGCTGTCAGGATTTGGTTTCAAGAATGAATGTAGTCTTGCATAATTGAATTAGTGTCAAAAAACGATCATGTATTCTGAAATCGTACTGAAATGTACACAATTTTGTGAAATAAAATAAGACTTGACTTATTCATTTATATCATCATCCAATTCTGCTTTAAAAAAAAAACATATTGCTCAAAATGCATATAAAGCTAAACTATGCCCTACTACTACTCTCGCTAGCCCAATGCCTCAGTCGCCGTGTTCGGTTATCAGATGACGGGCTAAGTATCCACCTCTTCTATGCGCTGGTAGAGGTGACAGAGTGGTTCCCAAAGGGAGGTATGATAGTCTTTAGTGGAAGTTGGCTCTAGAGCTCATGATAGCAGGAGGCAAAAGCCGCTGAAAGGACTCCACCCCGAAAGGATAGAGGGGGCCTCACCACATCCTGAGTCATTCCAAGTTGACGAGAGCAGCGGGCCGTGACGTAAAAGGTTGCCTCACGAAGCCCGCACAGGGGAACGCATCCTAAAGACCCATCAATAACTGCAGTGGATAATGGAAGCCAAGCATGCATGAAGCTAATATCCTCATCTGATATCTCATTGAATCTGGTAATGCCTTCGTCAGGGGTCCCGAGTAGGTACAGACGCTGGCGAGGAAGAAAATGCTTCGCTGAGTACTGACTAATGATTCTAGGAGGTGGCTCTGACAGCAGCTTCAATTTCTCTTGCAACCAAATCTGAAAGAAGAAAAATAAATGCCAAAGAAAAGAAAATAAAAGGCAGAGAAAAGTCGCTGGAGTATGTAGGATTTACTTCAGGCAAAAATTAGGCATAGGGTTGTGTCAAAATCCGAAAGGACGCACTTCCCGCTAAGAAAAGCTAGTGCGAAAATCCACAAGGGACGCACTACCTTTAAAACAATGACGTACCTGGAATAATAAGGGGCTCCTAGAGAATGAAGTGGTAGGCCCGGCACAGACAGAGTCCAAACCCAAGATAGTCTCAGCCAGAATAAGTGGAAAAGGGGTCAGCCCGTGGTGAAATCGTCCAAAATTCCAAACAGACGAGGGTCTCCAAGCAGCTCCTCTGAAGTCACGACCAAGTACTTCATCAGACAGAAAAGAAAGATAACACTTACTCTATATGAAGGAAGGTTAGAGAATTCATTCAGTGCTTCAATCAGAGGTTCTAAGGCAAATACAGGGCCCTGAGGAACTAGACGAGCAGCGCCAGAAGGAGCTATACTTAAGGACAGGGCAATATCCCGAATTTGAACCAAACCACAGCGAGGAACGCAGGGTAAAGCACTAGGAGGATACCAGCCTCCGACAATGGCAGCAAGTTCCTCAGGCAGGGGGCACATTTCCTAGTAGGTGAACCTAAAAACGTGAAAGCGAGGGTCCCAGAAGTGGGTCGCAGCCAAAAGGAGGTAATAGTCTATTCTGATTCTGCATAAAAATTTCAGTCCAGAAAGGGGGGCAAGAGTGTTGTTTTCCCAAGTTTGAGCATCATCTAAGATACGGTGCATTTTGGAAAGAAAAGGAGAATTCATTTCTCTGTGACTAAGGTCGAGGTCGGTAAGGGAAATGAAGAAGGGGGAAAGGAACAAAACTGAGGAAAGGAACCTGCTATGAAGCTAAAATGAGAGAAAGGGCACGGAATCAAAGAAAATGATGAGTTTTATAGGATTGACCTACCGACGGCTAGCCCGTCCCTAACTCAGACGGTGATCCCGTCTGTAATTGTCCACCTGGCAGTCTTTGTATCGTGCATATCACACGCATTAATTAGGTAATTAATGAGGGTTAAAAGTAGAATCCGGAGAGACAGACAGCATTCCCGTCGGTAGTGTATAGACGTAAAGCCCGTCGATACTTAAATTCTATATAAGGACGCAGGTACCGACGGACAATCACTTTCTTCTCTTTTCTTCTTCACACCGATGCTCTTCCCTTCTTCTTCAGTTACATTTTATTATTTTTGCTTTTTCGGTTGGTTTCCTTTGCACCAGTGTTTAGTCCTTTCCTCATCATTAAGTCTCAACTTCCAGGTTAGTAAAATTCTTCTAGTTTTTATTATTATTTATTTTATTTTATGGTGAGTAATTTAATTTAATTTTATTTTTGGATTAGTATAATTAGGCTAATTGCTGTAGTACAATTTAAAAATGCCATTTGTTTTTTTTTAGGCTTTAAGCAATAAGTTAACACATAGAATAAATGATATGCTGTTCTTTAGTTGAGATAAAAGGCATGGATAAATGCTATGTTGAGAACAATTAATGATAGATGCATTGTAACACCCCAAATCGGGCCTAGTCGGAATCGAAAAGCTAAGTCGGTTAAGTGAAGGGTATTTCGGTAATGTATGCATGAGTAATATGGATAATAAGGATTTATTTGCTAAGAAATTGATTAAATAAATTAAGTGAAAGAATTATTATGGTGTGCTAGTAGTGTATGGTAGTAGGATGTAAATGGGCTAAGAGATTTTATTGTGTGGTTTATGAGCATGGTGCCTTGGAGATATTTGCATAAAAGAAATAATTATCAAGTGGATTATGGGTATGGAACTAAAGATGTAGGATATTTTTATGAGAAGTGATTTAGTGTGTGTATGTGTATGGTGACTTGAATTGAGAAGCCAAAGTGAATCATGTGGACCTATAGGAAGTGGACGAGTGGAATTGGTAGGTGTGCATTAAGTGTGAAAAGAAAGACAAAGTGAAAGTAAGAGGAGTCCACGTTTTTTTTGCCCTTTCATCTTCCCGATTCTCCATTTTCTTTTCCTTTTCTTCCCTTTCTTTGCTTAATCTCTTGGTTTTGAGTGAATTAGAAGTGACTTGGTGGAGCTTGGGAAGTAAGATTAAAGAGGTAAGTTGGGGTTTTAGGGTTCCTATGTTTGAGTTCTTTTTCTACTTCTAGTTTTGTTTAAGTTATGGTTTAAATTAAGTATTGTGGGTTTGTGTGTGCAAGTGACTGATGATAAGAAGAAGCAAAGTAAAGGAAAAGAGAAGATTAAAGCTTGAAGAGAGAGCAGCTATTGTGCAACAAGAGGTTTGGGAGTTTGATTCCTACCTTTGAGTTTTAATTTGTCTATGCTCTAAATTCTTCTTGGATTATGAATATACATTTGTATATGATTTCCAGTAAATTGAGTGTTTTGATATGAGTCTTATGCATGTATTTGTTTAGATAAATTTATTAGTAATGCATGATGTTGATTAAATTGAAGGTGTGTGAGAATTGGAAGTGAAATGCATGACTGGGTAAACTCTGTTCAATTCTCATCTGACCCTTGTGCAATGTTTCTGTCTGAAGTTGAGTTTTAGAACTCCACAACATGTGTTTCTTGAGCCATTAGAACCACTACTTTCATTCCTTTAAAAGTCTTAGAAATAGCCTTGGGCAAATTCTTGCTCGAAGACCCTTAAATTTGGATAAAGCTGTAGTGCCTCTTTTTGTGTCGGGTTGTTTGACCAGTATGGCTTGTGGAGCGAATATCTGGAGTTACCGATGCCATTTTGACCTGTAATATTTTTAATTTGAACGTTAACATCCTAAGGAACATTTGTTAAGAAGGAAGTTTTGGCTAAAAATTAGATTTAGGGGTTGGTTTAGGCAATACAAGTCCGGCCCATAAAGCAGTCTGTTATGGTAGCTGAGGCGAGCCTCTGTCGCGAGCGCGACAAGGGACGCGACCTCGCGACAAAAAAACATGTTTTGAGCCTTTTATTCTCTATTTTTGAGTCTAGGGTTGACCCGGATCAATCCCGTACCTTTCCCATCAGTTATTATGCATGTTTAGGGTAATTAAATGGCTATATAAGTAATTATTATCGGGAAAAATTTAGGAGTATGATTAAGATTGGTGATTTAGCTAGTAAATAATAGTAGATATAACTTTGTGAAGGATGAGGATTAATATGTGTTGATCTCATGAGTAACCTAAGCATGATGTATCATATATTTGAATGCATTTAACATGGGTGCGATTGAGATGAATGACGAGTAATGTTGTTATGATAGAGTGTGTGAATGGATACTGTTAGCGGTATGTTTTATCGGAACTCTTGATACGGATGTGGTGTTTATGTTGTCAATGACATGTGGCTTGCTGGAGATGAGGTAAGTCGACATTTTGATGCTTGGTTTAAGAATTGGGTGTTGTGAGGAGGGAATTTTCTGCATAATTCTTGTAAGGGTTGGCATACCTGACTCTGTCGCGAGCGCGACATTGTCGCGAGGTCGCGACAGAGCTCGGTGAAAACAGCCCTCGCACGCGTTCGAGCTCTCCGCCGAGGCGTGCAGCGAGCCTCTGTCGCGAGCGCGATAGAGAGCTTGATTGCCGAATTGTTTGTGTTAGCAGCTCACTGTCACGAGCGCGATGTATATCGCGAGCATGACAGCGAGATGCCCTAGTTCCCTCGCGAGATCGCGAAGGTTGCTGTGATCGCGACATGGGGCCAAGTCACCTCTGTTGCGAGCGCGACATCCGTCGCGATCGCGATCGCGACACTCCCTGGTTTCCAAAATTGAGTTTTCTTCTGTGATTCCAATGTTTGAATTCCGAACTTGTGATATTTTTAGGTCTACACTTGGACTATTTTATGAAGTATATTAATATAATTTGATGAATTTTGTGAATGTAATATGTTAAATTATGCACTATGATGTGAAACATGATTTGTATTACGCATGACCTGCGAGAGTCAGTCTAGTGGATAGTTAGGCATGCCTAATAGAGTCTGTATGTGTAGCTGCAGCGCTCCTTTGAACAATTTGGACCCTGATCAGGTCCCCGAATGGTTCCTCGCGAACCCTATTATGTGTATGTGTATCGATCTTGTTTAAGGTCCTGTTTTGGGAAATGCTTTTGAAATATGGAAAGTGACATTACTTTGCGATTTGTACCCGTAAGGTACAGTTTGTTACTCGTTATCCACTATTTTGAGTCAGCAGGTATTTCGTTTGCTTTATCTGATATGAACATGAGAATATGATATCCGAATGTGTAAGATTTCGGTCATATGAACCAGTTATGAATATAAGAATGTGATATCAGTATGAATATGATTTTGGGATATGTGAATGTGCTTACAAATCTCCGAGTAGGCTTAATGTAACTCTAACCTGCATAATGTACCTTTGTCCTTATCTGTAAATGATCTTGTATATAGTATGTGTGATTGAAGTCGGTGTGGCATATAATGTTGACACTACATTTTTGTATAGTAATGTGATGAATTAACATGTATACGAATGCGAGTTTGAATTACTGAATACGACGGTTGAAGTAGATGTATATTAATGTGAATATGTATTGTTAATTATTAAGACTAAGTATACCGATTCGCATACTTATGAATGTGATCTTGAACTAGTATATGTGACAAATTTTATACGATGCTATATAGTTCCTTATTATTAACTATCGTAGTAATTTCGTTTTATTAGAATGTGTTTACGTTCTTGGCATGATAATTGGGTATGTTAATCAAATGAGTATATGACCGCAGTTAGGAACATTTGGAATGCGTGGCTATTGTATAAAGCATGTATAGTTATCTGTTAGGACTTTATGCATTCGCTGTTGTGTATGTGTTATACTTTGGCGACCGTTGTGAATGGCCATCTATATTTTTTTATATTCTCCCCACTAAGCGTTATCGCTTAGCACGGGCTCTTTTCCCCGTGCAGGTGGCAGGTTTGCTTTTGTTCGAGTCGCGCATCTGCAGAGTCGGCCACATAGAAACTAGAAGTATTGTATGTTGTTCAGCTTTTGTAATTTGGGATTTTTGTATATCTGTGTAATATGTATATGTAATAATAGGTAAAGATTCTGATGTAATATTTTAAGCTATGTAAATATTTACACATTTATGTATCTTTCTTATTAGGTTTCTGTTGTATGATTATAAGTATGCATGTGTGTATGTTTTCTCTTAGTGTATCTGTCTTGGCATAATATGTACGTTCAACTTCCTCTCTTTAAATTTGAAATTCTTCTGTATTTTTATATACTTTGTATTCCTTCTGTTCGGTAACACACCTACTCGTACGGCTTCCTACTCCCGTGCGGATGGGTTCGCCTACGTATGGCTTGGGGTGTTACATTTAGTTATATTAGAGCGCGGTTAGACAATTCTGGTTGTCTTATTTGTTTGAGTATCGAGTTTTTGTATGTTACTCATTGTGTGTCGAGTCTTTGTTTAAGAGTCAGTTTTGTGTCGTGGCCTAATGCAGATGTGTCTTGTCCTGTGTGTGTTGTGTTAGATGGAGTCCGACCGTAGTGAGAAGGTGGGCGAGACGACAGATAGTGTGAACCCAGTTAGTGTTGATCAGAGTGTTTCCGAGCATCCTCTGGCTAGGGATTTTGGTTCTGTTTCTGATGATAGGGCACTAGTGCAAGGGTTGGTTCGGATTTTGGATAGGTTGACTACCCCTCATGTTCCTCAAGATTTTGCTCAGAAGGGACTTCAGAAGAGAAAAATGTCGAGTAAAGAGGTACTAGCGGGTAAAAAGATTCGAGAAGTTCTGGTATGCCAATTCTGTCAGAAGCAACATTGGGGTCTTTGTCGGAAGCTCACTGGAGCTTTTTTCCGATGTGGCAGCACAGCCCATCAGCTTGCCAATTGTCAGAAGTCAAGGGAGAATCTAGCTAGGCAAGCTAGGAAGGATATGGAGGAATTGCTTAGAACCACTCGTGGGCCAACAAGGCTTGTTGAGCACCGTAGTGTAGTGACAGAGCCTGTAGAACCTTCTGGTATGTTTTATTTTGAGGTGTTCGAGTAAAGTTGTTTTAGTAATCTGAGGTGGAAGGGTATTTTGATTCCATAAGGTTTTGGTAGTACTCTATATACCTGTCAGCTATCTCCAGAAAAGTATTTGAATAAAAGCATATTAAATCATGGGGATGGTACTAAATGCATCATTACAGCATTACTTGCATTTCCTCAGCATCACTCTACATACATAAACCATCACATTTTCATTGCATCATAACCCCTTTGACCATACATGAAAAGCATTTGTGTTTTGATTGAGAGAAAGCTGACAGGGTGTACGTGTACTATTTGCTATTAGGAACAAGAGTAGTAGTGGTAAGTATAAGCGAGTAAGTGGATGGAATTGCGGACTTCTGTATAAGATGATTAAATAATAGGTACTGTAAGATTGATGTGATGGTTTAAAAGTGAAAACCAAATTATGACTAGTGATACTAATAATCTAGGAGGGAATGTTATAGTCATTTTGATTAAGGAAAGAGTATAGTGAATGTGCGAACGATTCTGTATTTAAAAGACGAGAAGTGTTATGAGAAAGGAGTTAAGTGAAAAGATTGACATGATGGTGATAGAATGCAAACGATCTGTAACTCAAAATTATGGAGATGTTTAGTTATTAAGAAGGATTTCTACTATATGTCCTGATACTAGTAAAAATGACTTAGATAGTATAATGTTAGTGTGTGAATGTTAGTAATAAAGATTTTGAAATTCAGAAAATCAGATATAAGTGAATTTCGAGGACGAAATTCTTTTAGGAGGGTAGATTTGTAACACCCCAAATCGGGCCTAGTCGGAATTGGAAAGCTAAGTCGGTTAAGTGAAGGGTATTTCGGTAATTTATGCATGAGTAATATGGATAATAAGGATTTATTTGCTAAGAAATTGATTAAATAAATTAAGTGAAAGAATTATTATGGTGTGCTAGTAGTGTATGGTAGTAGGATGTAAATGGGCTAAGAGATTTTATTGTGTGGTTTATGAGCATGGTGCCTTGGAGATATTTGCATAAAAGAAATAATTATCAAGTGGATTATGGGTATGGAACTAAAGATGTAGGATATTTTTATGAGAAGTGATTTAATGTGTGTATGTGTATGGTGACTTGAATTGAGAAGTCAAAGTGAATCATGTGGACCTATAGGAAGTGGACAAGTGGAATTGGTAGGTGTGCATTAAGTGTGAAAAGAAAGACAAAGTGAAAGTAAGAGGAGTCCACGTTTTTTTTGCCCTTTCATCTTCCCGATTCTCCATTTTCTTTTCCTTTTCTTCCCTTTCTTTGCTTAATCTCATGGTTTTGAGTGAATTGGAAGTGATTTGTTGGAGCTTGGGAAGTAAGATTAAAGAGGTAAGTTGGGGTTTTAGGGTTCCTATGTTTGAGTTCTTTTTCTACTTCTAGTTTTGTTTAAGTTATGGTTTAAATTAAGTATTGTGGGTTTGTGTGTGCAAGTGACTGATGATAAGAAGAAGCAAAGTAAAGGAAAAGAGAAGATTAAAGCTTGAAGAGAGAGCAGCTATTGTGCAACAAGAGGTTTGGGAGTTTGATTCCTACCTTTGAGTTTTAATTTGTCTATGCTCTAAATTCTTCTTGGATTATGAATATACATTTGTATATAATTTCCAGTAAATTGAGTGTTTTGATATGATTCTTATGCATGTATTTGCTTAGATAAATTTATTAGTAATGCATGATGTTGATTAAATTGAAGGTGTGTGAGAATTGGAAGTGAAATGCATGACTGGGTAAACTCTGTTCAATTCTCATCTGACCCTTGTGCAATGTTTCTGTCTTAAGTTGAGTTCTCGAACTCCAAACTATGTGATTTTTGAGCCATTAGAACCACTACTTCCATTCCTTTAAAAGTTTTAGTAATAGCCTTTGGCAAATTCTTGCTCTAAGGCCCTGAAATTTGGATAAAGCTGTAGTGTCTCTTTTTGTGTCGGGTTGTTTGACCAGTATGGCTTGTGGAGAGAATATCTGGAGTTATCGATTTTATTTTGACCTGAAATTTGTTTCATTTGAACGTTAACATCCTAGGGAAAATTTGTTAAGAAGGAAGTTTTGGCTAAAAATTAGATTTAGAGGTTGGTTTAGGAACCACAATTCAGGGCCGTAAAGTAGTCTGTCGTGGTAGCTGAGGCGATCGCGACACTCCCTGGTTTCCAAAATTGAGTTTTCTTCTGTGATTCCAATATTTGAATTCCGAACTTGTGACATTTTTAGGTCTACACTTGGACTATTTTATGAAGTATATTAATATAATTGGATGAATTTTGTGAATGTAATATGTTAAATTATGCACTATGATGTGAAACATGATTTGTATTACGCATGACCTGCGAGAGTCAGTCTAGTGGATAGTTAGGCATGCCTAATAGAGTCTGTATGTGTAGCTGCAGCGCTCCTTTGAACGATTTGGACCCTGATCAGGTCCCCGAATGGTTCCTTGCGAACCCTATTATGTGTATGTGTATGGATCTTGTTTAAGGTCCTGTTTTGGGAAATGCTTTTGAAATATGGAAAGTGACATTACTTTGCGATTTGTACCCGTAAGGTACAATTTGTTACTCGTTATCCACTATTTTGAGTCAGCAGGCATTTCGTTTGCTTTATCTGATATGAACATGAGAATATGATATCCGAATGTGTAAGATTTCGGTCATATGAACCAGTTATGAATATAAGAATGTGATATCAGTATGAATATGATTTTGGGATATGTGAATGTGCTTACAAATCTCCGAGTAGGCTTAATGTAACTCTAACCTGCATAATGTACCTTTATCCTTATCTGTAAATGATCTTGTATATAGTATGTGTGATTGAAGTCAGTGTGGCATATAATGTTGACACTACATTTCTGTATAGTAATGTGATGAATTAACATGTATACGAATGCGAGTTTGAATTACTGAATACGACGGTTGAAGTAGATGTATATTAATGTGAATATGTATTGTTAATTATTAAGAATAAGTATACCGATTCGTATACTTATGAATGTGATCTTGAACTAGCATATGTGACAAATTTTATACGATGCTATATAGTTCCTTATTGTTAACTATCGTAGTAATTTCGTTATATTAGAATGTGTTTACGTTCTTGGCATGATAATTGGGTATGTTAATCAAATGAGTATATGACCGCTGTTAGGAACATTTGGAATGCATGGCTATTGTATAAAGCATGTATAGTTATCTGTTAGGACTTTATGCATTCGCTGTTGTGTATGTGTTATACTTTGGCGACCATTGTGAATGGTCGTCTATATTTTTGTATATTCTCCCCACTAAGCGTTATCGCTTAGCACGGGCTCTTTTCCCCGTGCAGGTGGCAGGTTTGCTTTTGTTCGAGTCGCGCATCTGCAGAGTCGGCCACATAGAAGCTAGAAGTTTTGTATCTTGTTCAGCTTTTGTAATTTGGGATTTTTGTATATCTGTGTAATATGTATATGTAATAATAGGTAAAGATTCTGATGTAATATTTTATGCTATGTGAATATTTACACATTTATGTATCTTTCTTATTAGGTTTCTGTTGTATGATTATAAGTATGCATGTGTGTATGTTTTCTCTTAGTGCATGTGTCTTGGCATAATATGTACATTCAACTTCCTCTCTTTAAATTTGAAATTCTTCTGTATTTTTATATACTTTGTATTGCTTCTGTTCGGTAACACACCTACTCGTACGGCTTCCTACTCCCTTGCGGATGGGTTCGCCTACGTATGGGTTGGGGTGTTACATGCATATTTATTTTTAGTTATCGAATTTTTAGATATTCAGGCATAGCCTTAGGAATACATGCACTTTGAAACCAATACTAAGAATTAGAAAGTAAAGCAAATGTGAGTATGTTGCACTGTTGCCTGGGGCCTGAGGCCTGTCCCTTCTTCTTTCTGTTTTCTTATGCAGGAGGTTGTGCACACCTTGCCGGGGTACTGTCCACATTTTTAGCAAATGTGAATATGTGGCACTGTATATGTTACACTATTGCTTGGGGCCTGAGGCCTGTCTTTTTTTTTTTGTTTTCTCATGCAGGAGGTTGGGCACACCCTTGCCGGGGTGCTGCCCAAATTTTTTTAATTTTTTCGATTTAGACACGACCCCATCGAAATGCTTCCTAAATTTTTGTTATTTCCTGAGTAAAGTCCATTTATGACTATGATACCAAACTAATTGTTTACTTTATTTTCAGGATGCCACCACGAAGATATGCTCCGCACGATCAGCTTGAGCCTCAGGCCCCAAATTGGATGAGTGCCGAGGCCAGACAGAGGTATGCAGCGCTGGCTCAGGTGCAGTTCTGAGCTAGCCATTTCATTTCCAGGCCGTTCATTGAGGCTCTCGGGATGGCCGACGAGGTCGATATTCTGATGGCAGGTGCGGGATGGACTGAGTTTCTGATGCCTGCTTTCCAGACTCACCAAGAGATAGTTCGACAGTTTCTTGCTACGCTACAGTACGGGGGGTACCAGAGATCCGACACAGAGGATGGTGTTATCCAGTTTTGGATTGAGCGGCACCATTACAGCATTACCCGTCAGCGATTTACAGAGGCTATGGGACTTCCATTCGGACAGGATATTATAGTGCCCCATAGAGCAGTTAGATGCCACCATTGGGCGGTTATTGCATTGCCGGGAGTGTCGTATAATCATGATACGGCAAAGAGCACGATACTCTTGTCACCGGCCCTTCGATATGTTAACAAGGTTTTATCCAGCTCCTATTTGGGACGAGCTAGTAACCCAGGGTCTGTCAACGCCGTTGAGATTTGGAGATTATGGGCCATGGTGGTAGGCCAGCGGCTCAACATCAGCCATGAGATTTTAGTTAACATGGTGAGAGTATCTAGGGTGGCAGCCCCAGTAGTGTATGTTGGTGGAGTCATCACTAGATTACTTTTGAGTTTGGCTATTCATCCAGACATCCTGGGGCAGGCCTTGGATGAGAGCATTTATGTGGATGCTCCGGCAGCTATTACGATGGCTATGATATTGCCGATACCGGGATCAGGCTGAGGCGTACAGACTCCGCACCATTCATAAGACCAGACGTGCATTTAGCCTGCCCTCACTAGAGCTAGTAGAGGAGCAGCCCCAGATGGAGCAGCCTCAGATGGAGCAGTCTCAGGAGCAGCCTCAGATGGAGCACCAGCATCCCGAGCCCCAGCAGCACCAGGAGGAGCATCCAGGTACACCCTCTGACATGGGGATTGAGTTCACCATGGATGAGCTATTTGCTACTCCTCCAGGGCAGAGCGTACAGAGTCCTCCTTTGCCTCCGCCATCGAGAGTACATCGGACAGCTCCTCGTTAACCTAAGAGGTTCAGTCCATATACTAGAGCAGGGGACCCGGTGGCATCTACTTCTACAGCTCCACCTCTAGAGCGGGCACAAGAGTCAGCTCCCCTTCCATTCACACCATCGCCTCACACAGCACAGCCAGATTTTTCTGCGATTTTGACCTCTATGTTCGCATCGTTTGAGCACAGACAGGAGGAGAGAGACAGGGCCTTTCTCGGGCAGCTCGAGGAGCGAGATAGAGTTATCTTAGAGCGGCTAGATCAGCAGTAGGGTATTATCCAAGAGCAGGGGAGGCTTATTGACCATTTGAGACAGGAGCAGGAGAGACTCGTGGGTCAGCTGAGGTTGGAGATGAGGGCCTCCCAGGATGAAGCGACCCAGAGGGTAGATGCATTGATACAGATGGTGGATGAGTCAGTTGAGGCTCTTAGATTCAGGATCTAGGTCCTGGAGGGTGCCATACCTCCCATCGCCCAGTCCATGCGAGAGTTTAGAGAGCATACAGAGAATAGGCTGAAGAGTATGGGGACTACCTCTACAGATAAGACCCTCCGCCTGGTCGGTGCTTTTAGAGAGTTAGGGGGGTCATCACTGATACGCTGCAGTTCATGACAGTATGCGCACAGCCTTTTCCTGACGGGTATGCTCAGGTCCAGTTCCAGCAGCAGGACCCAGCGAGAGAGCAGTCGTTATTAGTACCAGTGGTTGTACCTCCCAGATACCAGCGGCAGGCCAGCCCCTCCCAAGCAGCCATCTACTCCAGATGTGGGACCATATGCTTCTTCATCACGAGGCCAGCCGGTTCACATATCAGATGATGATGATGATCCAGAGGAGCTCTCAGATTATGCGCCATTATAGATTGTTCAGGGAGTTCTTCTAGCTTTGTATTTATACTTTTTGTTGTAATCACATCCATATATTGTACAAACTTTAACCTTTTAGTGGAAAAACATTTATGGTTTAACCTGTTAAGTTCACATGTTATTTCTTCATGATTTAAATTTCTTAAAAAAATTAAAAAGAGAGAGAAAATAAGGAAAAAGACAATTGATCACATAGTAAACAGGATGATAAATAATAAAGGTTAACATAAAAATGTTCATAAATCTACCAATCAAGTTAATTTGCACGAGAATTAACAAGAGTCTCTTACAATATAGGAACATGGTTTCACACCAATTCAAAAATGACCAGCAGTCAAAAGGAAGGATAAACAGATCAAACATTATGTTTTTCAAGATCGCATTCAATATTAGCAAGGAAAGTTTGCAAACTTTAAACTGGACTAGCGATATAAATAAGACACCACGTGGGCTGAGATGAGGCTAGCGGGACAGTTTAGTCACCGCGCATACCAAGACGAGGACAGCGGGGCGCACACGATAGAACGAATCCACACTTTGTAAGTCGGGAGCAGACTCGGTGCAGCTCGGGAGGGCAATCCTCGCGTTTTGTAATTCTGGAGCAGACTCGGCACATCACCATCTGCACTTTGTAAGTCGGGAGCAGACTTGGTGCAGCTCAGGAGGGTAATCCTCGCGTTTTGTAAGTCTGGAGCAGACTGGGCGCATCACCATCCGCACTTTGTAAGTCGGGAGCAGACTTGGTGCAGCTCAGGAGGGCAATCCTCGCGTTTTGTAAGTCTGGAGCAAACTTGGCGCATCACCATCCGCACTTTGTAAGTCGGGAGCAGACTCGGTGCAGCTCAGGAGAGCAATCCTCGCATTTTGTAAGTTTGGAGTAGACTCGGCGCATCACCATCCGCACTTCATAAGTCGGGAGCAAACTCGGTGTAGCTCAGGAGAGCAATCCTCGCATTTTATAAGTCTGGAGCAGACTCGGCGCATCACCATCCACACTTTGTAAGTCGGGAGCAGACTCGGTGCAGCTCAGGAGAGCAATCCTCGCGTTTTGTAAGTCTGAAGCAGACTCGACGCATCGCTACTTCCCCGACAAAAAGGTAAGGACTGCCTCAGGTATGGGTCTCTTTCATTTCTCCTCTGAATTTTGGCTCATCTAGACACTAGTGCACTAGTTTCCCCAAAATTAGGGGCAACTGTAGACACCGGGTCTTGAGGCAGTCCAGGTCAGAGTTACCTGATGAAGAGATCCATGTTGGTTTTCGGATAAATGGATGGAATTCAGAGGTTTTCATCTTTCAGTTTCATAAGGATTAAAATCCTTTTCGCTATAGCGTGAGGTTTTGAAAGAGTTTGGGAGATTTTGCTTGAAATTGGAAGTTTTGCTCCACAGACGGGATGATCGTCTGAAGTAGGGACGCCCATCTCTACTTGGGGTGATCCCCGTCTCTATGCATAGTAGGGACGGCCCATCTGTAGCTAGGGGTGGACACGTGTCTGAGTAGGGACGCCCGTCCCTAGTCCCGCGTTACGGCCCGTTTGCAACCAGATTTCCATGCGTACCGTTAGTAGGGACGCCCGTCGGTAGTTGCAGGGATGCCCATCGGTAGTGGATCTGAACAGATAATGCCGGATTTGATAAAATTTAATCTCTAATCCTTGAAATGGGGATAGATGTTGGTTAAAAATTTAATTTTAAAACTCCTTTTATAATTCAAACTTTAAAACTGATGCTTATCTTATTTTATCTCCAAAAATTCTATAAATTGGGAGGAAGAATTCATTTTTAGGGGTTAGAAAATTTGACAAATTTTGGTGGAGAAAATTAACCACTTTTTTAGAGATTGGAATTTTTTAGAAAAGTTTTTTTTGTGAGCAATCTACCAAAAATCTATAAAATCTCTGTTTATTTTTAGGATTTTGTTTGATAAAAATTCTTCCAATTAATTAATTTCCTCAAATCTTTCTTGCGAATTAAGCCAATTTGAGGTAACGAAATTCATTCGTTTCCATCAATACAGCTAATTCAAACACTCGATCGCTATTAAATTTTTAAAAAGGGAAAATACAAATTTTCTTACTTTGATCTTTTTATTTGATCCTTGTGGAGCGTGCAGGGACCGAAACCATTTGATATTCACCCAAAAAGGTAAAATCCGAGGGTAAACATTCTGGATTAATACTTGTGTGATTTAATTAATTTATATTAATTGTTTTCATTTTTTACCTTTTTTTTATCTTGTAACTCATTTCTTTTAAAGCTTCCTATTATTTTCCATTCTTTACTTTATTCATCAATTTTGACACTGACATGTTTATTCCTTTGAGTTATTTTCTAACCATTTGAAATTGGAGTTGTAAATGATGATGGTCGAGCCAATCTAAGGATCTCCATAGGGGTTCTTTCTTCACCCTTGCTTTTTATTCATGTTATTATTAAGATTAATTCAATGTCGTTAAAGTGAAAAGGGCCAAATATTTTATAGTAATTAATTTGGGAATTTCTCGAAAGCTATGGATTAATGTCCTATTTTTAAGCGACAAAATTGACGTTTCTTAAAATCAATTTGTAACGAATATGCATGGCAGGACCAATGTCCTCACCCCAATGAATATCCCATTTTCTGTATGATTTGTACATTGTTTTTATAATGGGGGTTGTATTCCGCCCCTAGTTTTATTGTAATTTATTTTGAGGATGTTTATTTTAATAATGCTTTATTTATTGCTTTTGACGTGAATGATTGCGCCTTAATTAAATGCATCGTGTGGAAAGTTGATGAAACAATAAATTCAAAACTTAATCATAATATTGATTAAGGTACAAATAAATGAGAAGTCCCGAACTCACTCTGGTCTTTGGGGCTCAATGAGGTGAGAGGTCTAGGACTTCCAAGACACCTCTTGAGTCTCACCAAAAGACTTAAATTTACAATCCTAGGCTCCAGGGGGTAGAGGATGAGGCCTCCAAGATCTCTCTGGCTAGCCCAAGATGGATATGTATGCGCCGTCTTAGGCTCGCTGAGGCTAGATGACCCTTCCCAATGTTCTATTGGGTGGCGACTCCAAGAAACCTCATTGTTGCCCAAAATAGGCGCACTTGTAAATACCTTACAAGTTTTATGAACCTCTCCTGATCGCCCTAAAGCGGGCCCTCAGGAGGCGACGAGGTTCAGCACGCATCACAGTGAGGGTATGCGTGGATTATCGAGATCTGAACAAGGCTTGTCCGAAGGACGATTTCCCACTGCCCCATATTGATGTATTGATAGACAGCGTCGCCAATTGCACGATGTATCACTTTGGGGATGGTTATGCGAGCTACAACCAGATCCTCAATAAGATAATTGATCGGATCAAAACGGCTTTTATCACAGTGTGGGGGACAAATGCTTATAGAGTGATGCCTTTTGGTTTGAAGAACGCACGGGCTACCTACCAGAGGATGGCGACAAAGATATTGAGTGACTTGATCCATAAAGAGGTGGAAGTATATGTAGATGACATGATGGTCAAGTCAGCCACCAGGGAGGGCAACTTTGAAGCAATAGAGAAGTTTTTCGCCAGAATAGATAAATACAATATACGGCTAAATCCCAAAAAGTGCGTCTTCGGGGTAACTTTAGGAAAGTTGCTAGGACATGTGGTCAGCCAAAGGGGGATCGAAATCGACTCGGATAAGGTCAAAGCTATTAGGGAAATGCCAGTGCCGCAAAAGGAAAAGGATGTGAGAAGTTTCCTGGGCAAGTTACAATATATTAGCCGATTCATTGCAAAGCTCACCTCGATATATGAGCCAATTTTCAAGCTCGGGAAAATGGGAAGGTCGTTGTTGTTACTACAGGAGTTTGATATCGAGTATATTACTCGAAAAACTATCAAAGGGCGGGCAGTAGCCGAGTTTCTAGCCGATCATCCCATCCAGGGTGACTCACTTGAGTTCAATTTTCCTGATGAAAACATAGCGGCGATCTCAGTTGAAGGTTGGCGACTGCACTTTGATGGGGCTGTTAACAATAAGGTGGCAGGAGTAGGAATCATCCTGACAACTCCGGATGACGAAAAACTCCCTTTGGCCAAAATGTTGAGATACAGGGCCACTAATAACGAAGCTGAGTATGAGGCATGCACTTTCGGATTAGAAGCTTTAATTGCCCTGGGGGCAAAGGATGTGGAGGTGTATGGAGATTCATCCTTAGTAATCAACCAGATTCGGGGAGAGTGGGCTATCAAGGAAAAGCGTTTAGTGCCGTGCGTCGAATATATGAGGGAGTTATGTAGTCGGTTTGAGACTTGCATGTTCCATTTCGTGCCAAGGGATGAAAATCGGTTGGCTGATGCACTGGCAACCCTAGTGTCAATGTGGGACAATCCGAAAGGAGTAGCAATGAAACCAGTTCTAATCTCGAGTTCTGAGAGGCTTAGCTTTGAGGTTAAATCGATAATGGAAATAGAGATAGTGGACGGAAAGCCATGGTATTTTGATATCATGAATTATTTGGAAAGCACGAAATTTGCGGAAGAAGCTATTGAAAAAGACCAAAGAATGATCCGCAAGCTATCTACTCAATTCATATGCATAAACGGAGCATTATACAAGAGGCAGGCTGACGGCATTAAGCTCAGATGCCTAGATGAAAAGGAGTCCTGGAAGGTGATGGAAGAAACTCATGCAGGTGTATGTGGAGCTCATATGAATTGTTTGACACTAGCCAAGAAAATCATGAGACAAGGATTCTACTGGATCACTATGGATAATGATTGTTCAAAGTATGTGAAGCAGTGCCAGCTATACCAGCAGTATGCGGATTTGAGACACCTGCCTGTATCAGAACTACATAGCTTAACGTCGCCTTGGCCGTTTGTAGCCTGGGGAATAGATATCATTGGGGAGATCCATCCTACAGCATCCAATGGGCATAGATATATCATAGTCGCTATCGACTACTTCACCAAATGGGTAAAGGTGGAGTCCTTTAAGAAGATTGATGCACGGGATATGGAAAAGTTCATTGAGAAGAATCTAATTTGCAGATATGGCCTCCCACATCATGTAGTGTCTGATAACGGTGTCCAATTTATGGGAGAAACGAAGAAGCTGCTTGAGAAGTATGGGATTGAGCACCATAAGTCTTCTCCATATCGACCACAGGCCAATGAAGCAGTAGAGGCCACTAATAAGAACGTCAAGAAGATTGTAGTCAAAATGGTCCAGACCTACAAATATTGGGTAGAAAAGCTACCTTTCGCACTGTGGGGTTACAGGACAACGGTTAGGACATCTACGGGTGCTACGCCGTTTTCTCTGGTCTATGGGACGGAAGCAGTGCTGCCAGTGGAGGTAGAGCGTAAGTCACTTAGGGTGGTCATGGAAGCCCAGATTCCTGAGGCTGAATGGGCATAGCAAAGGTTGCAACATTTGAACCTACTGGATGAGAGCAGATTGAAAGCCTACTACCACAACCTGGTCTACCAGAAGATACTCGCCCGGCCCTTTGGGAAGAAGGTTAAGAAGCATCCCTTGAAAGAGGGTGACTTGGTATTCAAACAGATGAGACCTGGGGCACCGGATATCCGAGGGAAGTTCAGACCAACCTGGGAAGGGCCGTTCATCCTCAAGAAGCTGCTGTCCAAAGGAGCTGCAATTCTATCGGATAGTGATGGTAATGAATTTAAGGAACCGATCAATATAGACAGACTCAAGAGGTTCCACGGCTAAAGACTAAAAATAAAAAGAAGAGAATAAAATGCCCTGAGGGTCGAAAACCGAAAAAAGGCGGCTTTGCTAAAATTGGGCGCCTCGACAGGGTGAAAACCGAAAAAGGCATCCTGTGGAAAAATTAGAGGCATGAGAGAAAATGTCCGATCGAGAAAACCTGAGAGGGCCGATTGGTAACAGGAGTTGATGCTATCAAGATTTGGTTTCATGAATTAATAGGGCGTACACAGTCGAGTTAGTGTCAAAAATTGATCATGTACGCTGAAATTCTGTGGAAATGTACACAATTTTGTCAAATAAAACAAGAATTATATTTTTCATTTCAGTCATTTTCTAGTTCGGTTTTGAAAAGAAACATAGTGCCCAAAGGGGTGTACATGTGTAAGATAAGCTAGGTCCTACCGCTAATCCTGTTATCAGATGCCGAGCTGAGGACCCATCTCTTATATTCGCTGGTGGAGGCCACGGAATGAGCTCCGAATCGAGGTATGACGGTCTTAACCGGAAGTTGGCTCTACAGCTCATGATAGCGAGAAGCAAAAGCAGCAGAAAAAGCTCCTCCCCGAAAGGATAACGGGACCCTCACCACGTCTTGGGTCATCCCGAGCTGACGAGCACATCGAGCCGCAATGCAGAAGGTGACCTGACGAAGCCCGCATAGAGGAACACACCCTGATGATCCGTCAACGGCTGCATGAGATAGAGGGAGCCAGGCAGACAAGAAACTGATGTCATCATCCGATAGCTCGCCAAATCTAGCGGTGCCTTCATCAGAGGTTGTGAAAGAATACAACCGTCGACGCGGGAGGAAGTGTCTCGGCGAGTATTCTGCGATGACTCGGGGAGGTGGCTCTGATAGCATCTTCAGTTTCTCCTGCAACCATATCTAAAAAAAAAGCCACTGGAGTAAGTCGGGTTTACTTCAGTCAAAAATTAGGCATAGGGTTGTGTGAAAATCCAAAAGGACGCATTTCCCGCTAAGAAAAGCTAGTGCGAAAATCCACAAGGGACGCACTACCTTTTAAAATAATGACGTACCTGGAGTAATAAGGGGCTTTCGGTGAATGAGGTGGTGGATCCAGAGCATACAGTATCCAGGCCTAAAATAGTTTTGGCCAGAATAAGGGGAAAGGGGGATAATCCGCGGTGAAAGTCATCTAGAACCCCAAACAGGCGGAGGTCGCCAACCAAGTCCCCTGGAGCTACGGTCAAGAGACTTATCATACAGAATAACAACACAATGCTTACCCGATATGTAGGCACATCAGAAAGTCTATCTATAGCCTCGATCAATGGCTCCAACGGAAAGGTGGGACCCTATGAGACCAGCCGAGCGGCCTCAGAACGAGCTATGCCCAGAGATAGGGTGATATCCCGAATCTGAATCATACCACAGCGAGGGATGCAGGGCAGAGCATGGGGAGGATACCATGCTCCAGTGATAGCAGCGAAATCCTCAGGCAGGGGGCACAACTCCTGATAAGTAAACTTGAAAACATGGAAGCAGGGATTCCAAAAATGGGTTGCAGCTAGGAGTAAGTTGTGGTCTATTTTGGCTCTCCGTAAGTGTTTTAGCCCGAACAGAGTTGTACGGACATTATTTTCCCAGGTGTGAGCATCATCCAAGATGCGGTACATCTTATGGAAAGGAGCAGAAGTCATCCTTTAAAAGTCAAAGATTGAAGATAGAAAAGGGTAAAAACAAGAAAAAGGCACAAATCCCAAGGAAAATTGGTCAAATTTATAAGAACACTCCATAGACGGCCTGCCCGTGCCTCAGTGGCGGTGGCCTGCCCGTTAGAAGTCATCCACCTGGCAGATGCATGCATCATCATTGCATTTATCACTCGCATTAATTATGCATTAAATGAGGGAATTTTGAACGACAGATGGTCAGCCCGTCGGTCGTTCCTAGAGGCGCCCAGCCCGTCGGTCACGAAAACTATAAAAATTAGCAGAGACCGACGGATAGGCAGTTTTTGGCGTTTGTCTTTTTGCTTTCCTTCTTCAAACTGTCCCTCATTACAGTTTTCTCACTTTTTCTTCATCTTTTCACATTTTTGTCTTGCATTTTCACATTCCTTACACTACCGGACACCCAGTGAAGCATATTTTCTGTGTTTTCATCATTTTTTCTACCAGGTACAGGTTAGTAACTATTTTTTTTTATTTATTTTCTTCTACTTATTTTCTTCTTCTTGTCTTAATTTCAAGTAAATAAGCTTAGTTTTTCCATTTTTATTATTAAGGATTGTTAGGGGAGAAATTGTGCCTTAATAATTAGCCTTAGATCCTGTTTAAATAATTAATTGTGGAATTTTTTTTCTTTCCTCAGTTACACTGTTAGACAACTCTATATGAAACTTTTGTTGCCTTGAATTATAATAAAGCATGTTTTGGTAGAAATGAGAAATTCTTATGCATGTATTAGTTGTGAAACCAATAAAGGTCGTGCTCCTGTTGGGGCCTGAGGCCTGTGATTTTCTTGTTTTTCATGCAGGAGGTTGGGCACATCCTTGCCGGGGTGCTGGCCAAATTTTTATTTTTATTTTTATTATTATTATTGGTTATTGGGGCCTGAGGCCTGTCGTTATTTTGCCTTTCCTAATGCAGGGGGTTGGGCACATCCTTGCCGGGGTGCTGCCCAAATTTTTATTTTTATTTTTATTTTATTATGATTGGTTATTGGGACCTGTGGCCTGTCGTTATTTTGCCTTTCCTAATGAAGGGGGTTGGGCATATCCCTGCCGGGATGCTGCCCAATTTTTATGTTATTATTATTTCTATTTTTATTTTTGTCTTATTTCTTTTTCGGGTTAGACCCTCCTTGTCGGGAGGATGCCTGATTTGCCTTATTCAAGAAATCAGGTCTATTTATGGCCGTTATGTTAAATTAATTGCATAACTTCTTTCTTGCAGGATGCCTCCACGACGACGTGTCCCACTGGGCCAGCCTGAGCCACAGGCTCCGGGTTGGATGGACCCCGAGGCTGCACAGAGATTCAGAGCACTGGTTCAGGTAGAGTTCCGAGCCAGTCGCTTCATTTCTAGACCATTCCTAGAGGCCCTAGGGATGGCCGAGGAGATTGACATACTTATGGATGGTGCCCCAACGAGCAGTGAGACGCGCCCATTGGGCAGCCATAGCCCTACCCGGAGTGCTGTATGACCATGATACAGCAAAGAGTACCGTGTTGATTTCACAGGCGCTCCGGTACTTACACAGAGTGCTTTCCAGCTCGTACCTCGGACGGGCTGGTAACCCAGGGTCGCTTAATGCGGCAAAGATCTTGAGCCTCTGGGCTATGGTGGTAGGCCGGCATCTCAATATTAGCCATGAGATATTAGCTAAAATGGTCAGGGTTTCTAGGGGGACAGCCCCAATGGTGATCATCGGCGGAGTTGTTACCAGATTACTCCTAGGATTGGGAGTCGCCCCAGACAGACTTGGGGGTGCCTCGGATAAGGGGATATACGTAGATGCGTCAGCCGCTGTACAGATGGGGATGGTGTTGCAGCTAGCAGGGCAGCCTAAGGCATTCAGACTCCTTACCATACACGAGACTCGGCGAGCCTTTGCACTCCATCCGCTAGCACCAGCGCTGGAGCAGCCAGAGCAGGCACCACCACAGCCGCAGGAGCAGCAGCCCCCACATGCAGAGTATCCAGGGGAGCAGCCTCCACAGCACCAGGGCTATCAGGAGGAGCAGCCACAGTTATAGCAAGAGCAGGAGCAGCTCAGGACGCCATCGGACTTTGAGGTGGAGTTCATTATGGATGACCTGTTTGGCACTCCTACAGCACCGAGGGTGCTGACCCCCACTCCTCCTCCAGCTACGAGGGTACAGCGAGCCATACTCAGGCCATCAGAGAGGTTCCACCCTTACTCCAGAGGTGACCCGGGGGTATCTACCTCCACAGCTCCAGCACCAGAGCAGACTCCGGAGCCAGTTCAGCTTCAGTCATCATAGCCAGACATCTCCCAGTTCATCATCTCCATGTTCACCGCATTTGAGCGCAGGCAGGATGAGAGGGACAGGGTCCTCCATGAGAAGTTTAAAGAGAGGGACAAACTCACTCAGGAGAGGTTGGACTAGCAGCAGAACATCATTCAGGAGCAGGCGAGCATCATTGAGCGCATGCGCCAGGAGCAGGCCGGGCTTGTTGAGCATAGGGTCCGAGAGCAGGCCAGGATCGTGGAGCATATGAGTCAGGAGCAGGCTAGGCACATAGAGCATATCGCGTAGGAGCAGGAGGGTCCCAGAGAGCAGCTCAGGCAGGAGTTGAGGATGTCCTAGGACCAGGTAGCTCAGAGGATCGACATCACTCTTCAGATGATAGATGAGTCACTTGACTCTCTCAGGTCCAGAGTCCAGGGATTGGAGGGGACCGTTCCTCCCCTATCTCAGTCCATGCGGGAGTTCTGGGGGCAGATGTAACACCCCCTACCCATACGTAGGCAATCCCATCCGATAAAGAGTGAGATGCCGTATGAGTCAAGGTGCCACCAAACAGATACAAAGCAAATCATACATTAATATAATAAAACCATCACAATAATGTTCTGATCAAACTAGCTGAAATAAAAGATATTACATAACCAAAATATAAGTACAAAAGTGGAAGCTATAACAAAACTGATACAAGAGAGTTCTATACAAAAAGAATCATCAATGATTACAAAAGCTAAGCCCTACACTAAAACCTTCTGTGTTGGCTTGACGGCGGCGACTCTCTCAAAGCAAAACTCCTTCCGCACCTGCACGGGTAAAAATACTGTGCTAAGCAATAAACGCTTAGTGGGGAAACACACATAAAATATGGACGACCATTCACAATGGTCGTCAAGGCATAACACATTCACAGTGGCAAATGCAATAGTTTATAGCATAATCCATATAAACATGCTCACAATTAAAAGCCATACATTCCGCATCTCAGATTCATATCCATTCCAAAATAATCAAACATATTTCTCATCAATATATTCATACGGATATCACATTTATATAGCCCAAAACAGAGTAGAGCAAACCAATTAAACACTTAATGAACACCTGCTGACTCGAGATAGTGGATAACGAGTGAACTGAGGGTACCTTACGGGTACGAATTGATTACTGAGGGTACCTCACAGGTACAAATCAAAAGTCGTTTCATTTTTATCAAAAACACAATATTTTTACTGAGGGGACCTTAAACAAGATCCTAATACTGAGGGGTTCGCAAGGAACAAAATGGGGGACCTGATCGGGGTCCGAACTGAACTGAGGGCTGCAGCTAAAAGACTCTATTAGGCATGCCTAACTATCCACTTACTTGACTCTAGCAAGTTATGCATCATTCAATTCATGTTTCAAAGTACAGCATACTATTCATCTGAAGAATCATGGTATCATTCATATAAAAGAATATGAAAGCATGACATTAATCACACAGTAGTATAAGTCCATACAGAAGAAATACGAAATTCATTTTCGTATTAAAACTGAGAATTTTCTGAAAATAGGCCGAACGGGGTGACCAGTGAGGTTGGCCGGTCACGGGTCGTGACTGGCATCACAACTCGTGACTGGCCTCCTTCTCTGGTTGGTCACGAGTCGTGACTGGGGGTCACGCCTCGTGACTGGCTTCTTTCTTGGGTCACGGGTCGTGACTTGCCCTCTCCTTTGGCTGGTCACGAGTCGTAACTGGGAGTCACATCTTGTGACTGGCCTCTTTCTTTTGGCTGGTCACGGGTCGTGACTGGTAGTCATCACCCGTGACTGCCTTCTTTGACCGGTCACGAGTCGTGACTGGGAGTCACGCCTCGTGACTGGCTTCCTCTTGGCTGGTCACGAGTTGTGACTAGCAGTCACCACTCGTGACTGGCCTCTCTTGCTGGTCACGAGTCGTGACTGGGAGTCACGACTCATGACTGGCCTCTCTTCTTGGCTAGTCACGCGATAGACAAACTGGAAATGGGAAATTCAACAGTATCGCGATTTTCCATTTCCAGAATTTCCCAGAACTCAAAAATCAATTCAAAATTGAATCAAAACCATACAAATCTCATCATACCTTCCAGAAGATGTCCCATACAGCATAAACAACATAAATGCAACTTAATTCATAGATCAAAACAACTAAAATCAAGCATAAACACATTCAAGTTCCTCAAGAACATAAACCCTAAAATTACAGTAAACTCAAATCAAGCTCAATTCACAAACGAAAATCCCAAACCTGAGATTCTAAACTTCAATCACTTAGCTCCACTGCTCCCAGCAATGTCCTTGCCCTTAGGATCGCGAGGAGCCTCAGCTAATCACAACACATCAAAGAACACCCAAAAATACAAACCCTAAGTTAAATCTAAACCCAAAGAAGAAAAAGAAGAAAACAAATGAAAAACAAGATGAGAAGAATACATTTACTTACCAAAGAGGATGCAAAGAGATAATTAATTTCACCAACAAAGACTTGAATCACACTAGAGTTCTTAGAGTGAAGAAAATGAAGAAGAAGAAGAAGAAGAAGATGAGGGGAAGAAGGAACGTGAATCTGCCCTTTTCCTTTCTTTCTTTCCTTTTTCTTTTCCTTTTCTTTGCCCTAAACATGTGTCAATTTCCTATTGGTGAAACTAACCACTCACACCCAAACAAGTATGCACTACTCACACACAATGCACTCCCAACTAATGCACACCCTAAATGGTATCCACACACACACTATGCACTCCCATCTTAAAACACCTTAATATGGTATGCTCAAGTGCTCACAACCATTTCCCAATTAATTCACATACTAATGCCACACATATAACCGCATGCTAATAAACCCCAAAAACATGCATTTTTACCAAAATACCCTTATGATATGCCGAACACATGCAAATGCATGCTCACACAGACAGGCTCATACTACTAGGGGGTAAACGGGGTGTGACAACTCTCCCTTACTAATAAGAATTTCGTCCTCGAAATTCTCACCTGAACTGAACAACTGCGGATACTGAGCTCTCATCGACTCTTCCGATTCCCAAGTCACTTCCTCGACTCCATGATGGTTCCATAACACTTTTACCAATGGCATCTGCTTACTTCTAAATTGCCTCACCTCTCGGGCTAGAATGGCTCTCGGTTCCTCATCATAGGAAAAATCTGGCTGAACTTGCACATCCTGAACCGAAAGAACATACGAAGGATCTGATCTGTATCGACGAAGCATCGAAACATGGAACACATCATGCAACTTTGCCAACTCCAACGGTAATGCCAATCTATGGGCTACTGGTCCAATCTTAGCCAAAATCTCATAGGGACCAATGAAGCGAGGACTAAGTTTTCCTTTCTTTCCAAACCGAAGCACTTTCCTCCAAGGCGAAACTTTAAGGAAAACCTTATCCCTGATCTCAAATTGCACGTCTTTCCTCTTCAAGTTGGCATAAGACTTCTGTCGATCCTTGGCTGCCTTCAAATTTCGCTGCACCACTCTGATCTTCTCTTCGTTGTCTCTTACTAATTCTGGCCCAATCACTGATCTCTCAGATAGCTCGGTCCAACAAACCGGAGTTCTACACTGCCGACCATACAAAGCCTCATATGGTGCCATACCGATACTCGACTGAAAGCTATTGTTGTAGGCAAACTCCATAAGCGAAACATATCTGTCCCAACTACCCGGAAAATCAAAAGCACATGCCCTCATCATATCCTCCAGAATCTGAATGACCCGCTCTGACTGACCATCTGTCTGAGGATGAAATGCTATACTGAAGTTCAACTTAGTACCCAAAGCTCTCTGCAACTCTTTCCAAAACTTGGAAGTGAACCTTGGATCCCGATCTAAAACTATGCATAATGGCACACCATGCAACCGATCTATCTCGTCCACATAGATAGTGGCCAATCTATCCATCGAGTAATCCACTCTAACTGGCAGAAAGTAGGCTGACTTCGTAAGCCGATCCATTATTACCCAAACTGAGTCATGCTTCTTCTGAGTCAAAGGCAAACCAGATACAAAGTCCATGGTGATATCATCCCACTTCCACTCAGGAACGGATAAAGGCGTAAGCAATCCCGAAGGAACTTGATGCTCGGCCTTTACCTGCTGACAAGTCAAGCACTTGGACACAAAATCCACGATGTCTCTCTTCATACCGGACCACCAATAAAACTGTTTCATGTCCCGATACATCTTCTCACTGCCAGGATGCATAGTAAAAACTATACTATGTGCCTCACTCATAAGCTGTATCCTCAAATCCTCAGACTCTGGCACTCACAAGCGATCTCTGAACATAAGCACCTCATCTTGAACTGAGAACTCTGACTGCTTACCCGATCTAACCTCTTGCACAAACCGCTATAGCCTCTCATTGTCCCTCTGAGCATCCACAATCCTCTGTCTCAAGGTAGGCTTCACACGCAACTGAGCAATCAAAGCCCCATCTGAACCAAACCTCCATCTAAACCGTCTCAGGAACAAGGCTGAAACTGACTTCTGACTCAAAGCATCAGTGACTACATTGGCCCTACTAGGATGGTAATCCACAATGCAGTCGTAGTCCTTAAACAACTCAAGCCAACGGCGCTGTCTCATGTTCAACTCTTTCTGTGTGAGGAAGTACTTCAAGCTCTTATGGTTCGAAAAGATTCTACACTTTTCCCCATACAGATAATGACGCCAAATCTTCAAAGCAAAGATCACAGCCGCCAACTCTAGGTCATGCGTCGGATAGTTCCTCTTATGTGGCTTTAACTGTCGAGAAGCATAAGTCACGACCTTACCTTCTTGCATCAAAACACATTCAAGACCAACACCCGAAGCATCACTATAAATGACAAACTCTTTACCCGAGATGGGTTGAGTAAGTATAGAAGCCTCAACCAGCAACTGCTTTAACTGATCAAAACAAGCCTGGCATCTATCTGACCACTCAAATCTGACCCCTTTTCGCAACAATCTAGTCATCGGAGCGGCAATCACAGAAAAACCCTTAACAAACTGACGGTAGTACCCTGCCAAACCAAGGAAACTCCTCACTTCCTGAACAGTTCTAGGCGCTTTCCAATCAACTATCGCCTCAATCTTGGCTGGATCCACCTGAATACCCCTAGCTGAAATAATGTGGCCCAAAAATGACACTTCCCGAAGCCAAAAATCACACTTGCTAAGCTTGGCAAACAACCGATGCTCTCTCAACATCTTCAAAACCAATCGGAGATGCTCCTCATGCTCACTCTCATCCTTGGAATACACCAAGATGTCATCAATGAACACTACTACAAATCGATCTAGATATGGCTTAAACACACGATTCATCAAATCCATAAAAGCCGCTGGAGCTTTGGTCAAACCAAACGGCATCACAAGGAACTCATAGTGGCCATACCTAGTCCAAAATGCAGTCTTAACCACATCCGCATCCTGAACTCGAAGCTGATAGTACCCGGATCAAAGATCTATCTTGGAGAAGACACCTGCACCTCGAAGCTGATCAAACAAATCTTCAATCCTAGGCAACGGATACTTATTCTTCACTGTGACCTTATTGATCTGCCTGTAGTCGATACACATCCGTAAAGATCCATCTTTCTTCTTGATAAACAGAACTGGAGCTCCCTAAAGAGATATGCTAGGTCGAATAAACCCCTTATCCAATAGCTCTTGTAGTTGAGTCTTAAGTTCCCTCAACTCTACAGGAGCAATCCGATAAGGTGCTTTCGAAATAGGTGTGGTACCCGGCATAATCTCAATGGACAACTCGACCTCTCTCTCAGGAGGCAAACCAGGCAACTCGCTCGGGAACACATCACCAAACTCCCGCACTATAGGAATATCCTCAATATGAACTTGATCTCTCTTGGAATCCAACACGACCGCTAGAAAAGCCTCACAATCTTTCCTAATAAACCTCTTGGCTTGCATCGCAGAAATCACATTATTCAAAGAACTAGAACCCAAACCTTTCAAAAACACAGGAGACTGACCTCTATCCCGAAGCACAACTGTCTTCCTATGGCAATCAACTACAGCCCGATGCTTACCCAACCAGTCCATACCCAGAATCAGATCAAACACTCTGAAAGGCAACTCAATCAAATCCGCTGGAAGCACAACTCCCTCAACCATCATGGGACAACTCCTAAAGACTCTACTCACACTGACACTATGCCCTAATGGACTGGTCACACATATCTCATAACCTAACTGATCAACCACATGCAACCTATCAACAATTTTAACTGTGCACAAGTATGAGTGTGTGGAACCAGGGTCAATTAGAGCATACAATTCAGTGTCATGGAGTAGGAACTTACTAGCAATCACATTAGGTGCATCCTGCTCCTCTCTGGCTCTCACAGCATAGGCTCTAGCTGCGACTGGCAACTGATGCTCCACTGTCTCTGATGCAGCACTCTCTCTAGGTCGACCACCTCGACCTCTACCACAGCCTCTACCATGGGTAGGCTGTGAAGCATTCGAACCAACCCTGCTAGCCTCTCTCTGGGCACCTGAATCCTCATACAATCTTGGACAACCAGCCAAAAGATGCTCAGTGCTCCCACACTTGAAAGACGCACCAGAGAGCCACCTACACTCACCCCGATGAGTCTTACTGCAATGAGGACATACTATTGTAGTCTCTGATCTGCCACCTCTACCAGAACCTGACACAGCTGCAGAACCCTATCTTCTACCTCTAGAAGCCGGGCCGGATGATGACTCATCCTGTGGGTTCCTCGATCTCTTACCCGAAGATGAAGAAGATCCTCCACGAGAAGGGTTCCTCCTCTGAGCCCTCTCTCTCAGCGCAGTCTCAGATCTCTCAGCCCTCACAGCAGCCTCCACAATCTGATAATAACTTACCCCAGGCATACACATCAATGAAATCAAAGCAATCTTCAAAGACTCATTCAACCCCGCTTCAAAATGCTTGCATCTGAAATCATCTGTCATAACCCCACGCGGAGCATAGCGAGACAACCGATTGAACTCTTTCTCATAGTCTGAAACTGACATGGTCCTCTGCCTCAAACTCAAAAACTGCGCCCATCTAGCATCTCTATAAGTTTGAGTAATATACTTCTTCGTGAACTCAGCCTCAAAGAACTCCCAAGTGATTGGATCCGGTAGCTGAGGATGCCTGCAAACCAATTCCCACCATTCAAAAGCGGACCCTTGCAGTAAAACTAGTGCACACTCTGCCTGCTGGTCGGGAGGACACCGAATCTCTCTCAAAGCACGCTTCACTTTATCTAACCATTTCTCTGCCATCTCTGACTCATCCAAACCCATGCCATAAAAGTCTTCAACACCTGCCCTTCTCAAGTTCTCCATAGGGGCTCCAGGAGCAGTCACTCTCTCCAAAACCCTAGCCATATCCTGATGTAATCTAAATATAGCCTTAAAAGGCATGGCTGCGGCCTCGGGCTGGACCCTAGCATGCTGAGCCGACACAGAAATTGATGGATCTACAGCTTGAGGGTTCACACTCTCAGCGGATTCCTCAAGTGATCCACGAGCAGAATTAGAAGCCATCTAAACAAATAAGAAACAACCGCATCAGCCAACACAGATCTAGACACATACACATCTAAGCAACTCAACACAACAGCAACAACACCCAGAAACGCCTAAGCTGGGGCTCTGATACCAAAAACTGTAACACTCCCTATCCATACGTAGGCGATCCCATTCGATAAGGAGTGAGATGTCGTATGAATCAAGGTGCCACCAAACAGATACAAAGAAAATCATACATTAATATAATAAAACCATCACAATAATGTTCTGATCAAACTAGCTGAAATAAAAGATATTACATAACCAAAATATAAGTACAAAAGCGGAAGCTATAAAAAAATGATACAAGAGAGTTCTATACAAAAAGAATCATCAATGATTACAAAAGCTAAGCCCTACACTAAAACCTTCTGTGTTGGCTTGACGGCGGCGACTCTCTAAAAGCAAAACTCCTTCCGCAACTGCACGGATAAAAACACCGTTGTGACGCGCGCCCGACCAGCAAGGCCCTCTTGGAGCCCTCCTTTCGGGGCTCGAGGGATCGGTCGCGTCTTTTGATCATGGGCGCCATGAGGCATCATCGGTGTATCCCTCCCAATAGAACATTGGGGAGAATAACCTAGCCTGTTGACGCCTAAAGGCACCTTTGAGGTATTTGGAGTCGCCACCCAATTTTGCGTGAAATTGGGAAAAGGTTTCTCACCTCTAATGGTCTAAACCAGAGATATGGTGTCCGGAACTTCCCTCTTATTTATGCTTTGGTTAATTATAAATGAGTTTTTAACTTCTTAAAATTATATCTCCCATCTCACACGAGCGATGCATTAAAAGCAAAAGCGCACTTCAAGCACGTAAAGGAAGTAAACGAAAGCGATAAGCAAATAAAGAAAGCAATAAGTGAAAGCGGTAAACACGCAAGCACGCAATTACAATAAAAATAGGAGCAGAATACAACCCCAATAAAAGGAGATCAAAGGCGTAAGTGGGACGGAATACAATCCCCAAGAGATAAATAAAAATGCCCCAAAATTAATTACAAGGGCCCAAAAAGAAATGGACTTGAATTTAAAACACTCACACAAGGTTAAAATAAAATACATACATAAATCGGGGCATTATTTTAGGAACATTGGTTCCTTCGCACTTGTTCGAAATTTAGGAACATTGGTTCCTTCGTATTAATTTGAAGAGGGTTCGAAGAGTCATTTTTGATTGCTTGAATTGAAAAACCGGGATGAGTGATCCCATTTTTGTAGAAAAGTTGACTCTTCGTTTTAGTTGTGATATTTTTATTGTCGGGCTAAAATAAGGGGCATTGGTCCCAATTTTATTAGTGAAGAATCCAATTTAATTGTGAGAATATTTTCGTGATTTTTTATCGCACGCGTACGCAAGTAAAATAATATTTACAAATAAGCACATAACACATAAAAAGGGAGTTGGAGGGATCTCACCAAAATGGAGCGTCCGTCCACGCGTCGCGACCCATCCGGGGAGTCGCGCGGCGCTCACAAAGCCCGACTCAAATTAAATCTCAGACAGAAAATAATACCAAAAACATTAGTAATAATTCTAAATAAATTAATTGAACGAATGCAAAGCATAATAATAACAATGATAAATGTGGTAATAATAATGTCGATAGTTAAGAGTCATGGCATAAAAAAATAATAACGACATAATATAATGACAATAATAAAATTACAACAAATAATCATGGCATGATAGCAAAATAATAATAGCGATAATAATAATAATAATAATAGTAATGCTAACTAGTTAATTAGTTAATAATAATAGCACTAACAATACTAAAAACAGAATAATACTAGTAAATAAATAAATAGCAATAATAGTAAAATAGAGAGTTAAACAATAATAATAATAATAGTAATAATAGTAATGATAATAGTGATAGTAATAGTAGCACAATAAATATGGCAGTGGCTCAAATAATAATAATAATAATAATAATAATAATAATAATGATAATAATAATAATAATGCAAGGCTTAATGAAAGAATGATGACAACAATATATGAAAATAGGGAAACGACACAACTTAACAATATTTACACTAACCGACTAATAATATTAATGGAGGATGAGCATAAAAAAACTAAAGCATTGCAACTAAATAATGCATTAATAGTGCTATTTACACATTAAATTACTAGAAACGATTAATAAGAATAATAATAGCAAGAATGATGTTAACAACAATAAATACTATACAATAAATGAATGAGAACGGGTCCAAAAATGTTTACCCTCAGAATTTTTAGATTGGAGAAACGGTGTCTCGATCGATTTTCCTTGTCGGATTTGTGGCGACAGGCGAAAAATAAAATGTAAAATTTTTATTTTTGAATGAGCTAACTCTAGAAAATATTTTTTTGTGGGATGAAAAAGCAAAGAAAATTGATTTTTCTTGCTCAAATCAACCCAAGATTAAATATTTTATAATGGCAAAACTAAGATTTTTTGAAGAAAACTTGAAGATTTTTTGAAGAGTTTTTTTAGAAGCAAGAAGAGCTTCCTGGAGAGTGGAAAGGCTAGAGAGAAAAAGCTAAGAAAATTCTTGAATTCAATGTGTCGTCCCCCAAAATGAGGAAAAAATCTTCATTTAAACTTGTCTTGGCCAAAAACGGCAAAAGACAAAAAATCCTTTATTTTTAGTTAATCTAAAATAACATAAAATGGTGAAACACTGAAAACTGAAAAAATCAGAAAATCAGACTGAAAATAGCGAAAAAAACGGACAGGAAAAACAGGTCGCGCGGAGGAGCCAAAGGGCGCGCGGCAGCCTGCGCGTGGTGCCCTGGCACCGCACGCGGCAGGCTGCTGCGCGCAGCCTGCCTCGCGCAGGCAGGTCGCGCGAGGCCCCTGCCTCGCGCGCAGGGGGGTCGCGCGAGGCCCCCCGCCACGCGCGCAGGGGGGTCGCGCGAGGCGCCCGCCCCTGCGCGCAGGGGGGGTCGCGCGGAGCGCCCCGCCTTGCGCGCAGGGGGGTCGCGCGGAGCGCCCCGCCTTGCGCGCAGGGGGGTCGCGCGGAGCGCCCCGCTTCGCGCGCAGGGGGGGGCGCGCGGAGCGCCCCGCCCCGCGCGCAGGGGGGGGGGCGCGCGGAGCGCCCCGCCTCGCGCACAGGGGGGTCGCGCGAGGCGCCCGCCCCTGCGCGCAGCAGGGGGGGGGGGCGCGCGAGGCGCCCCTGCGCGCTGGGGCGGCCTGCCTCGCAGGCGCCCCTGCGCGCTGGGGCAGCCTGCCGCGCAGGCGGCCCCGCGCTGCCGCAGTGGCACTCGCGATAAATTTTTTTTTTTTATATATTTTTTTTTTATTTTTAATTTTAAATTTTGAAACAAAATTAATATATATTATTTTTTTTTTCCTCTTAATTTTAATTTCCAAAAAAAATATATATTTTTAATTATTTTCCGAAAAACACACCTTTGACAAGGGAACGATCGATTCTTACATTTCTTGCCGAAAATCGGTCTTCTATTTCATCATCGGGTAATCCTGATCTTGAACCGCCGCGGGACCCGGTGTCTACAGTTGCCCCCAATTTTGGGGAACTTAGAACGCAGGTGCCTAAGTGAGCCAAAATTCAGAAAAGAGAGGGAGAGATGCGTACCTGAGGCGGTCGCTGTCCGGAACTTGGCATTGCCAGCTTGTCGGCATCATAGGACTACTCCGGTCACATGATTGAGGAACGTCAGCTTGTCGACGCCAGCTTGTCGGTGCGTGAAGGCGCCAGACTTTGAAGAACGTGATTGATAGAACACCAGCTTGTCGGTGTGTGAAACCACGGCTGAGCGACTGATAAACACCAGCTTGTCGGTGTGTGAAGGCGCCAGACTTTGGAGAACGTGATTGATAGAACACCAGCTTGTCGGTGTGTGAAACCACGGCTGAGCGACTGATAAACACCAGCTTGTCGGTGTGTGAAGGCGCCAGACTTTGGAGAACGTGATTGATAGAACACCAGCTTGTCGGTGTGTGAAACCACGGCTGAGCGACTGATAAACACCAGCTTGTCGGTGTGTGAAGGCGTCAGACTTTGGAGAACGTGATTGATAGAACACCAGCTTGTCGGTGTGTGAAACCACGGCTGAGCGACTGATAAACACCAGTTCGTCGGTGTGTGAAGGCGCCAGACTTTGGAGAACGTGATTGATAGAACACCAGCTTGTCGGTGTGCGAAACCACGGCTGAGCGACTGATAAACACCAGTTTGTCGGTGTGTGAAGGCGCCAGACTTTGGAGAACGTGATTGATAGAACACCAGCTTGTCGGTGTGTGAAACCACGGCTGAGCGACTGATAAACACCAGTTTGTCGGTGTGTGAAGGCGCCAGACTTTGGAGAACGTGATTGATAAAACACCAGCTTGTCGGTGTGTGAAACCGCGGCTGAGCGACTGATAAACACCAGCTTGTCGGTGTGCGAAGGCGCCAGACTTTCCTGCGAAAACAAAAGAGATTTGTATGCAAAGGTAAGTTATGCACGTGCATATGCATATGTCATGCGGAATGCAGGTGTAGACACCGGGTCCTGAGTCAGCCTAGATCGAAGTTACCCAATGATGATAATTGCCTTCACAGGCTTAAAAGGTTAAAAGTGATGGTTTTCTCGTCAAATTTGCATTTTAGAGTGAAAAATTAGAAAATAATAAAAAAATATTTAAAAAATTAATTTTGAAAAATGGGGGCTTAAAATTATAGTTTTTTAGTCAATTTAAAAAAATAAAAAAAAATAAAAAAATAAAAAAAAAAAAAAATTTTCGGACCGCGGGTGTCGGGCGCGGCAGCGCGCCTGCGGCAGCGCGCAGGCGCGCTGGCGCCCAGCTCGCAGGCGCCTGGGCGCCCAGGCGCCCATCGCGCAGCGAGCGCAAAAGGCGACGCTCAGCGTCGCCGATGCTGCGCGTCGCTAAAGGCGCGCGCAGCATCGCGCACGCTGAGCGCCGCACGGAGCGCTCGTGCGCGACCGCCAGCGCGCGAGCTTCGCGCGGAAGGCCTCCTTGCCGCGTGAGCGCCCGTCGCTCTATAGCGACGGGCGGCGTCCCTCTGGCGACGGTCTTCAGGCCGTCGGTATAGGGTCTGTTACCCTATTTTCCTTTTTTCCAGCTTTTTTCCGATTTTTTCACCCAAAAATCCGTTTTTATCCCAAAATTAAGGGTTTTTGACTTCAAATAAAATTCCAAAATATTTTTTATAGATTATTAATTAATAAAACTTGATTTTATCCCCAAAAATAAAGGAATTTGAATAAAATTAGGTTTGTTTTCCTTAATTAAATTAGGGCAACATTTCCTATCTTTTAAATAGTTTAGGATGAAATCAAAAAAGGGGGAGCCTCCACATTTTTGAGACCTAATTTTCCAGAATTCCTCTCTTCTATTTTCTCTTCAAAATTTCAGATTTTCTCTTTTTAATTAATAAGGTTTAATTGAAATTGAAAGATTAATTTTCAATTGTTAATTATTCCAATTAATTTCTTTGTTTTTGCTCCATAAACACAAGAAATTAATCATCATTTTGACATCAATTTCTTTTTAATCTCAAGCATACAAATCAATTCCTTTGTTTTTCTCCATAAACAAAGAGAATTAATTTAATTGCTAATTTTATTCTTTCAAGCAATCTTCCGGAAAATCATCACTTTTCTTTCATCAAATCCAATACTCTGAGGGTAAATATTCTTGGCTCTATTTCTATTTTATTTTATTTTTATTTAATTTATTCATATCTATTTTATTGTTTTTATTGATTTATTTATTGTTTTCATCTATTCTTTTGTTGTATTGATCTTATATTTGTTATATTTAATTGTTTATATATGATTTGATTTTTATTCATGTGAATATTGTCTTTTTAATTCCTAACATGTAAATAATTTATTTTGATTCCTCATTGTTTTTAACATGCAAATAATTAATTAATTTAAACTAATCTTTTTGCCATGTAAATAGTTTGTATTAATTATGAACACATCAATTAACCTTGTTATATATCATTATTGTTTTCATCATTCCTTTATTTACTAATTTTTATCATTGTTACATGATTTTATTATCATTTGTTTATTTATTCATTCATTATTTTTCACTTATCATCATTATTTTCATCATGTGTATATTTTCATGTACTAATTAATTAACATGTTTTATTTTATTTTCATCACATCATTTAATCATTTATCACATATAATGCATGTTTCTCATTTTATTTTGGTTCGTTAATATTTTTGATTCCATTATCATCTTATCATTTTATTTTATTTTGTTATTCATTGTTTTGTATATTTAATTGAATTAATTGATTTAATCACTAACATTATTTTATTTGTATTTTGATTTTATGTCTAAACTCATTTTTCGCTTGGGCGTTTTTGCGAGCACATCGGAAGGTCCAAAAAGGCTCGTTTGGTTTGTAATATTTTATTTAATTTTGCCATATAATTTTCTTGTAAAATTCTTTATTTAGGCACGCTAAAAAGAAAATCACAAAAACGTTTCTATTAATTAACTTGACATTTTTTCTAAATAAAAGGGGACCAATGTCCTAGTTTTTCATACCCAAATAAATCATCACCTCAAAATTGTTTCATAATAAATATGCATGCGAGGACCAATGTTCTCACTATTAATGAATAACCCGTTTGATGCATGTATTTCACTTTTATAAATGGGAGTTGTATTCCGCTCCTAGTGTTATTGTAATTCATTTTTAAATGCTTTATTTTGGATTTTACTTACATTTACCGCTTTTGATATGAATGATTGCGCCTTTAATTTTAAATTGCATTGTGTGGAAAGTTGATGAAACAATAAATTCAAAACTTAATTATAATATTAATCAAGGTATAAATAAATGAGAAGTCCCGAACCTGCTCTGGTCTTTGGGCTCAAGAGGCTAGAGGTTATCCTTCAAGACACCTCTTGTGTCACGAGACTTAGACGTTAATCCTAGGCCTCATGGCTCAATATGGATAAAATGCGCAAGTCTTAGGCTCTCCGAGGCGAGAGAAACTTTCCCAATGTTCTATTGGGTGGCGACTCCATGAAACCTCCGTGTTGCTCAACATAGACGCACTTGCGATTTATCGCAAGCTGTTGACGGACCCGTAAATGCCCCGATCGCCCACGTGCGGGCGGTCGAAAGGGCGGCGCTCGGGATCCGGCGCGCGTCACAGTGGCGACTCCGCTGGGGACATACTCGAGACTTCGATTCGAAAGTACCTTGATTAAAAATCATAATTGAGTTTTAATTTAAAAATTTCATCTTCTTTCAAAACTGCATTACATCTCATTAGAGCCTTAGATCTATGCTAGTTTGGTCCCTCTTTTAGCCCCGGTGCGTTCCCGAAGCACGACCCTATTTTCACTCAATTTAGGGAAGTGTTAAGGATAATCACCAGCCCAAGCCTCGTACCTCAATGGTATATAAAATGGTGACCCGATCGGTCGTTATGCTCGTGATGAGATAGACCCGTCGTGCAGGGACCATGCTTGGGTAGCCCTAAAGTAACACCACCCTTTGACCAAAGCTCATGTAATGGCAATAGATACTTCCCTTAGGTGATATGAACCGTAATACCTTGCTTGCTATATGGATCATTTTATATTGGACAAACCCAAATAATTTGATTGGTCACCTAATCAAAGGCTTTCATGCCCCGA
This sequence comes from Excoecaria cochinchinensis, assembly GCA_947683425.1. Taxonomy (NCBI): domain Eukaryota; kingdom Viridiplantae; phylum Streptophyta; class Magnoliopsida; order Malpighiales; family Euphorbiaceae; genus Excoecaria; species Excoecaria cochinchinensis. The sequence continues at coordinate 45,993 of CANTUQ010000043.1, forward strand.
TAGGCCCATGTCAACTTGTTCGGGTTGCCTAAATACATAACGATCATAACCCATCCGCTTGCACATTAGATAAGAGATGTTATGATGCCGGTTTTCCGTCGAGCACCATACGCTTCCATTGGGTTCCCCGCTAACCCATGGATTAAGCCCACCTAAGAAAGAGACCGCATTACCTCGTGTATGGGAATAATAAGGTTGGAAGGACCTACTTGCTTGCATGTGATTGTAAATGTTGCATAGCTCACTATCATGCATTGTATATGTCATTCATGCATCATCCTAACAATCTAATTTTTTCAGCCATCATAGATTCATCTAAGTGGACTAGAGGTTCCGACGGTCGGCTAGTAAGGACAAATCTGCTCTTTGAGTTACCGGAACAAGTGTCTGACTGGGATTCTGAGTCATTCTCATCAATCAGTGAAGCCTCTGCAGAATCATCAATGGCAGAAGAACCTGGAGTTTTGACCACTCAAGACCTAGCTAGGAGGCTGGAGGATTTTGAACGAAGAATGATGGATATGATGGGTGCCATGGCTGAAAGGATTGCCCATCCACCTGCAGCCCCACAGCCGCCTGCTGCTCTACAGCCACAAGCAGCCCTTCCTCGGGGGCAAGCCGAACCACCTGCTGGTGGGGAGGCTCCCTTCGTTGGAGCTGCTGCTCGCCAACCCAACAATGAGCATAGAGCTGCCGCACACATCGAGCCAAGAGGGGAAAGGATTCATAACCCCAACGATGATTTCCTGATGGAGGAGGAAGAAGAAGTGGTGCCGATAGTCCACCAAGCTGCGAGGCCCAGAGCACCTAGAGTAGAGGATGAAGCTTTAAGAGGTATGAGACAACAGATCGAAGCTATCACCCGCATGTTGTCAGTAGGCAAGGGGATCAACCCAGAAGACAGAGATCTGGGGGATGAAGAGCTGCTGCCCCAAAGATTCAAGATGCCCGAGCTTCCGAAGTTTGATGGCACCTCGGACCCATCCGCCCACATCAAGCAGTACACCCTGGTCATGAAAGGCACAGGGCTGAGCAAGAAGCAGAAGGTGGAATATTTCTGCCTTAGTCTGGTGGGCCCGACGGTTGACTGGTACCACGGGTTGGATAGGAGGTCCAAAGAGGACTGGGACCTTTTGACCGAAGAATTCATGAAGCAGTATGACTGCAGCACTAGGATGGAGGTCACCCTAAAAGACCTCGAGCTTCTACAGCAGAAGAATGATGAGTCATTCCATGAGTACCTTACAAGATGGAGAAACAGGGTCATGGAGATGAAGAGGAAGCCTGACACTGCAGACCAGATCAGGCTGTTTATCAGAAACTCATGCCCTTACTTAAGGGACTTGCTCAGTTTTAAGGGGCTCAAGGACTGGGAGTCGCTTAAGGATATCGCTATAGAAGCTGAGGCGGCTTACCTGGCAAAGAAAGCAAGCCAAAATAACTTTGCTGGGAAAGGCTATGGGAACCAGTCGGGATTCAAATCAGGAGGTGCAGGAGGCAGCAACAGCAGAAACGGTAGGACGGCAGAGGTCTCAGCTACTGGAGTTGGGCAGGGTCAGAGATACTACTCCAACTTAGGCCGCTCTCTATCTTGGGTACTGGAAAAACTAATGAAAGAAGGCAAGTTGCAGCCATTGCCACCTAGACCAGCCTTGAGTCAGGGACAGCCGGGACATAGAGTTGATCAGTACTGCGCTTACCACCAGCACACCGGCCATTTGACTGACCATTGCCGTATTCTGAGAAATAAGATCCAGGATCTCATTGACACCAATCAGATCACAGATCCTGAGAAGAGAGAAAAGAAGAAGAAGGCAGGCTACAACGCAGTCCCTCCACCGCAAACATGATCGTGTCTTGCAGTCCACTAGTGATATTGCTTTTGGATGCTGGAATCTTTTTATTTTTAGAACTTTTTATTTTCTGTTTGTAATAAAGAGAACAATTTTGCTTATTTGTATGACATTTCTATTGATTTCATTTCGCATGATCATAACACATTTACTTTGGCATTAATTCAAATAATATGGCTGCATTTAATCTCGAAACTTTGGGAAATCCCAAAGAAAATCTTGATAGCATCTGATATAACTCCTGAAGAGAGAGAGAGTCAGAGAAAAAATGAAAATAAGAGAGAAAAACTAGTTGCAATTAGGGGACTGGATGGAAACTCACTAAGAGCACTAGAACCTTTCTGATTACCCGTCAAAGCGATCCCTGGATAAGACGGAACCTAGAAAATGATTTAGGCAACATTTTCTTTGTATAGCTCTCTAAATGACCATTTCCTACCCTTACTTCACAATCGCTTGCTAGCCCATTGAGCCTTTATGTGGGTATGCTAAATGCGTGCCAATTTTGTTGTTACACATGTTAAAACTATCCCCTCGCCTAAAATGATTTTGGCTTCCCCTTAGAAGAGTGGCCTCCCTAGCAGGGATGGATGAACGTTTTAACAATTCACAATTTCTATGTGGGTTATCAAAATTGCCTTGGTAAGGATGAGTTTAAACTTTGAGAAGAGGGTTTCAGTCATGCGCCAAAGACATGAGCTCCTTAAAAAAAAGAGTAGAGCTCAAAATAATAACCACTTGACGAGTTTTGATGATTACCTTTTTAACTGTCAATCTGATCAAATCCAAATTCAAGAATACCTTTGTATATACAACTGAGCTGAGAATGGTTCATCCACCAGTCGAGAAAATATTGCGGCCATTTTTCTCTAGCGACCTGATCCTCCTTTGATAGCCATCTACCTAAGCCTAACATTACAACCAAAGTAAGACCTTTTGATTCTGGGTTCAGTCTTATCCAATAAGCGGAGATGACCTTCTAGTAAGGTTTGGTACGTAAGAAGAGGCCTATGGTGTTTCTTGAGCTTCAAGCGAGAAGCCATGAGTGCATTCATGCATTCGAGTTAAGTCTCGTCTCCGACGTTGCTTCTAGAATTTGCATTCAAAAGATTAAATGAGAGTAGAGAGAAAATATTCGATCATGAGAATAAAAAAGAGAGCTGATTGATAACAGGAGTTTGATGCTTTCAAGATCTATCTCGAGATTAGCTAAAGTCTTGTATTTTTTTTAAAGTCAATGCCAAAATAATGATCATGCTTAATGAAATCAAATTGAAACACATGCATTTCTGCAATGATGTGATCAGAGCAGTTCTCTTTGTGTGACCAAAGTCGCCTATTATTCACCGCTCAAGTGCTTCAACCGATTCATCCTGCTATCAAATGTGAAGAATCAAGCTCATGCAACCATGTCCTAAGACTCCCGAAAGGTTCTTGCCAACAACTTCAGCAATCTTAAAAAAAAAAAAAACAAAAAAAAAGCCGTTAGAGTGAAAACCGTAACTGGCGCTCTAAGCAAAAACTAGGCAAAAGGATAGGGTGAAAACCTGAAAACAGGCAGTCTGTCCTTCAAAAAAAAAAGAAGAAAGAGAAAAGCCGCTGGATTGGGTTGGGTCCATCCCAGGCAAAAAAAAAAAAATAATAAGGCGCAGGGTTATGTGAAAATCCACAAAGGACACATCTCCCGCTAAGAAAAGCTAGTGTGAAAATCCACAAGGGACGCACTACCTTCAAATAATGACTACAGGTACCGGATGAGAATCTCGCAATCCCAAAGGGCATGAAAATCAAAAGCAGCTCAAAAGGCATCAATTATATCGCAAATCGCAGCTAGCCCGGCATCATCTTCAAGTTCACATAGATGAATTTTTATCCTGCATTCCTGCATTACTCATACATTTCACTTGCATGCTCACCATTTTTGCATAGTTTAGTTTCCTTATTTTGCAGAAAGAGAGACTTGAGGCGGACACCGACACAAGTTGAGTGATGACATCGGACAAATCATCAATCAAAACCTCGACTCATTCATCGATCCACATACCAGCTTAATCATCAATCCAAGCAAATCAAAGACTTCTCAGGGAGCAGCAAATCAAAGACTTCTCCGGGAGCAGCAAATCGAAGACTTCTCAGGGAGCAGCATATCGAAGACCTCTCAGGGGGCAAACGATCAATAAACCGAAGACTTCTCAGGGAGCAAAAAATCGAAGACTTCTCAGGGAGCAGCAAACCGAAGACTTCTCAGGGAGCAGCAAATCGAAGACTTCTCAGGGAGCAGAAAATCGAAGACTTCTCAGGGAGCAGAAAACCGAAGACTTCTCAGGGAGCAGCAAACCGAAGACTTCTCAGGGAGCAGAAAACCGAAGACTTCTCAGGGAGCAGAAAATCGAAGACTTCTCAGGGAGCAGAAAATCGAAGACTTCTCAGGGAGCAGCAAACCGAAGACCTCTCAGGGGACAATCAAATCAAAGACTTCTCAGGGAGCAGCAAACCGAATACCTCTTAGGGGGCAAACGATCAGCAAACCGAAGACCTCTTAGGGGGCAAATGATAAGTAAACCGAAGACTTCTCAGGGAGCAGAAAATCGAAGACTTCTCAGGGAGCAATAAATCGAAGACCTCTCAGGGGGCAAACAACCGAAGACTTCTCAGGGAACAGCAAACTAAAGACCTCTCAGGGGGCAAATGATCAGTAAACCGAAGACTTCTCAGGGAGCAGCAAACTGAAGACCTCTCAGGGGGCAATGAATCGAAGACCTCTCAGGGGGCAAACAATCAATGAACTGAAGACCTCTCAGGGGGCAAACGATCAATAAACCGAAGACTTCTCAGGGAGCAGCAAACTGAAGACCTCTCAGGGGGCAAACAAATAATAAATAAACCGAAGACTTCTCAGGGAGCAGAAAATCGAAGACTTCTCAGGGAGCAGAAAATCGAAGACTTCTCAGGGAGCAGCAAACTGAAGACCTCTCAGGGGGCAAACAAATAATAAATGAACCGAAGACCTCTCAGGGGGCAATCAACCGAAGGGCTCACAGATAGCACCGCTTCAACAAACGAAAACACATCATTCTCCAGTCCAAACATCTAAAGGAGCACAGTTCCAAAATTTACAGCGGTTAGCACGATGGCGGCACTACCCACAAGAGGTTAGCACGACCACGGCACTACCAATTCACAGCGGTTAGCACGATGGCGGCACTACCCACAAGAGGTTAGCACGACCACGGCACTACCAATTCACAGCGGTTAGCACGATGGCGGCACTACCCACAAGAGGTTAGCACGACCACGGCACTACCAATTCACAGCGGTTAGCACGATGGCGGCACTACCCACAAGAGGTTAGCACGACCACAGCATTACCAGCTACAACCAAAAGACAGCAACAGCTATCATTACAATTCCATCAAGCAGGAAAGACGGCCGACTCAGGTACGCGTCTCTTTCCTTTTCTTCTTTGAGTTTAGGCTCACCTAGACACTAGTGTACTAGATTCCCCTAAACTGGGGGCAACTGTAGACACCGGGTCCTGAGTCAGCCTAGATCGAAGTTACCCAATGATGATAATTGCCTTCACAGGCTTAAAAGGTTAAAAGTGATGGTTTTCTCGTCAAATTTGCATTTTAGAGTGAAAAATTAGAAAATAATAAAAAAAAATTTAAAAAATTAATTTTGAAAAATGGGGGCTTAAAATTATAGTTTTTTAGTCAATTTAAAAAAATAAAAAAAAAATAAAAAAAAAAAAAAAAAAAATTTTCGGACCGCGGGTGTCGGGCGCGGCAGCGCGCCTGCGGCAGCGCGCAGGCGCGCTGGCGCCCAGCTCGCAGGCGCCTGGGCGCCCAGCGCGCAGGCGCCCAGGCGCCCATCGCGCAGCGAGCGCAAAAGGCGACGCTCAGCGTCGCCGATGCTGCGCGTCGCTAAAGGCGCGCGCAGCATCGCGCACGCTGAGCGCCGCACGGAGCGCTCGTGCGCGAGCGCCAGCGCGCGAGCTTCGCGCGGAAGGCCTCCTTGCCGCGTGAGCGCCCGTCGCTCTATAGCGACGGGCGGCGTCCCTCTGGCGACGGTCTTCAGGCCGTCGGTATAGGGTCTGTTACCCTATTTTCCTTTTTTCCAGCTTTTTTCCGATTTTTTCACCCAAAAATCCGTTTTTATCCCAAAATTAAGGGTTTTTGACTTCAAATAAAATTCCAAAATATTTTTTATAGATTATTAATTAATAAAACTTGATTTTATCCCCAAAAATAAAGGAATTTGAATAAAATTAGGTTTGTTTTCCTTAATTAAATTAGGGCAACATTTCCTATCTTTTAAATAGTTTAGGATGAAATCAAAAAAGGGGGAGCCTCCACATTTTTGAGAACTAATTTTCCAGAATTCCTCTCTTCTATTTTCTCTTCAAAATTTCAGATTTTCTCTTTTTAATTAATAAGGTTTAATTGAAATTGAAAGATTAATTTTCAATTGTTAATTATTCCAATTAATTTCTTTGTTTTTGCTCCATAAACACAAGAAATTAATCATCATTTTGACATCAATTTCTTTTTAATCTCAAGCATACAAATCAATTCCTTTGTTTTTCTCCATAAACAAAGAGAATTAATTTAATTGCTAATTTTATTCTTTCAAGCAATTTTCCGGAAAATCATCACTTTTCTTTCATCAAATCCAATACTCTGAGGGTAAATATTCTTGGCTCTATTTCTATTTTATTTTATTTTTATTTAATTTATTCATATCTATTTTATTGTTTTTATTGATTTATTTATTGTTTTCATCTATTCTTTTGTTGTATTGATCTTATATTTGTTATATTTAATTGTTTATATATGATTTGATTTTTATTCATGTGAATATTGTCTTTTTAATTCCTAACATGTAAATAATTTATTTTGATTCCTCATTGTTTTTAACATGCAAATAATTAATTAATTTAAACTAATCTTTTTGCCATGTAAATAGTTTGTATTAATTATGAACACATCAATTAACCTTGTTATATATCATTATTGTTTTCATCATTCCTTTGTTTACTAATTTTTATCATTGTTACATGATTTTATTATCATTTGTTTATTTATTCATTCATTATTTTTCACTTATCATCATTATTTTCATCATGTGTATATTTTCATGTACTAATTAATTAACATGTTTTATTTTATTTTCATCACATCATTTAATCATTTATCACATATAATGCATGTTTCTCATTTTATTTTGGTTCGTTAATATTTTTGATTCCATTATCATCTTATCATTTTATTTTATTTTGTTATTCATTGTTTTGTATATTTAATTGAATTAATTGATTTAATCACTAACATTATTTTATTTGTATTTTGATTTTATGTCTAAACTCATTTTTCGCTTGGGCGTTTTTGCGAGCACATCGGAAGGTCCAAAAAGGCTCGTTTGGTTTGTAATATTTTATTTAATTTTGCCATATAATTTTCTTGTAAAATTCTTTATTTAGGCACGCTAAAAAGAAAATCACAAAAACGTTTCTATTAATTAACTTGACATTTTTTCTAAATAAAAGGGGACCAATGTCCTAGTTTTTCATACCCAAATAAATCATCACCTCAAAATTGTTTCATAATAAATATGCATGCGAGGACCAATGTTCTCACTATTAATGAATAACCCGTTTGATGCATGTATTTCACTTTTATAAATGGGAGTTGTATTCCGCTCCTAGTGTTATTGTAATTCATTTTTAAATGCTTTATTTTGGATTTTACTTACATTTACCGCTTTTGATATGAATGATTGCGCCTTTAATTTTAAATTGCATTGTGTGGAAAGTTGATGAAACAATAAATTCAAAACTTAATTATAATATTAATCAAGGTATAAATAAATGAGAAGTCCCGAACCTGCTCTGGTCTTTGGGCTCAAGAGGCTAGAGGTTATCCTTCAAGACACCTCTTGTGTCACGAGACTTAGACGTTAATCCTAGGCCTCATGGCTCAATATGGATAAAATGCGCAAGTCTTAGGCTCTCCGAGGCGAGAGAAACTTTCCCAATGTTCTATTGGGTGGCGACTCCATGAAACCTCCGTGTTGCTCAACATAGACGCACTTGCGATTTATCGCAAGCTGTTGACGGACCCGTAAATGCCCCGATCGCCCACGTGCGGGCGGTCGAAAGGGCGGCGCTCGGGATCCGGCGTGCGTCACAGCAGGTGACACCGTTCATCTGAGTGGCCCAGTAGTCGAGGTGCGATAACTCTCGTTGATACGACTCGTGGCTTCGTCTGGTCGATTATGCCCCCAAGTGTCGGGGGACGCTGTCCTGATTCAGGGGCTCTGACTCATAATTCTTCAGGGAGGTTTGCCCGATGTGTGTCTTTGCTTGAAAGGGGTTGCCCAAGGTAATGCTGCCTTATCACTCCAAGCGTCATTGTTTTAAAGGTAGTGCGTCCCTCGTGGATTTTCACACTAGCTTTTCTTAGCGGGAGATGCGTCCTTGTCGGATTTTCACATAACCCTGTGCCCTTTTTTTTTTTTTTTTTTGCCTGGAATGGACCCAACCCAATCCAGCGGCTTTTATTTATTTCATTTTTTTGTAGGGCAGACTGCCTGTTGCCAGGTTTTCACCCTGCCCTTTGGCCTAACTTTTGCTTAGAGCGCCAGTCACGGTTTTCATCTCTAACGGCCTTATTTTTATTATTATTATTTTTCTTTTTCTTTTTTTTTTTTTTTTTTTTTTTTAAATTCTGTCGGTTTCACGGATAAATTGTGCTCATTCGGATGGGAAGTGACAGCAGGGACATATTACTCGTCTAAAAAGAACTATGGACATTCATTGGATAAAAGAAGTTCTCTGAGTGCATAATTGCATACATGTACACGTTTCTCGTGCGATTTCATTACACATGATCATCATTTGACATTAGGCCCCAAGATACTGGACCCCATCTAATCTCGAGATAGATCTCAAAAGCATCACACTCCTGTTATCAATCAGCCCTCTCGGGTTTTCTTGATTGAACATTTTTCTCTTTTTTTTTTTTTTTTTTTTTTTTTTTGTCTTCAGCCGTGGAATCTTTTCAATCTGTCGACGTTGACCGGCTCCCTGAATTCATTCCCATCACTATCTGTCAGTATCGCAACTCCTTTAGACAAAAGCTTCTTCAGAACGAAGGGTCCTTCCCAAGTTGGTCTGAACTTGCCTCGAAAATCCGGAACCCCTGGCCTCATTTGTTTGAAGACTAGGTCTCCTTCTTTCAATGGGTGCTTTCTTACTTTCTTCCCAAATGAGCGGGCTAGTCTTTTCTGGTAGATCTGGTTGTGGTAGTATGCCCGCATCCTATCTTCGTCCAATAGGTTCAACTGTAGTAGCCGCTGCTGAGCCCATTCGGCTTCTGGTAGCTGAGTTTCTGTCACCACCCTTAATGACTGGAGTTCTATTTCTATCGGTAGAACTGCTTCCGTCCCGTAAACCAGGGAAAAAGGGGTAACCCCTGTGGAAGTTCTGGCGGTGGTCCTGTAGCCCCATAGAGCGAATGGCAATTTCTCGGCCCAGTCTTTATAGGTTTGCACCATCTTAGCCAATATCTTCTTGACGTTCTTATTAGCTGCCTCGACCGCCCCGTTGGCCTGTGGTCGGTATGGAGAGGACTTATGGTGTTGGATGGCGTACTTCTTGAGCATCTGTTTAGTCTCAGCTTGGAACTGTACCCCATTATCTGACACGATGTGATGAGGGAGACCGTACCTACAGATCAAGTGTCGCTCGATGAACCTGGCCATTTCCCGGGCGCCTAACTTCTTGAAGGATTCAGCTTCAACCCACTTGGTAAAGTAATCAATGGCGACCACAATGAACCTGTGCCCGTTAGAGGCTGTCGGGTGTATCTCCCCTATTATGTCGATCCCCCATGCGGCAAATGGCCACGGAGATGTCAGGTTGCACAATTCCGACACCGGCAGGTGTCTCAAATTAGCATACTGCTGGCATAATTGGCATTCCTTTACATATTTAGAGCAATCTGTATCCATTGTTAACCAGAAAAATCCTTGCCGCATTATTTTCTTTGCCAAGGCCAGACCATTCATATGGGCCCCACAGACCCCTGCATGGGTTTCCTCCATAACCCTTTTGGCCTCTTTCTCATCTAAACATCTGAGTTGCATGCCATCGGCTTGTCTCTTGTACAACACCCCATCTACACTGATGAATTGAGTGGACAGTTTGCGGATTAGCCTTTGGTCTTTTTCAGTGGCTTCTTCCGGGAATATCGACCTTTCCAAATAATTCTGGACATCATAGTACCATGGCTTCCCATCCGTAGCCTCGACATCCCCAACTTGCTCGGTCTCAAAGTACGGCTTGTCTGAACTAGAAATGAGCACAGGCCTCAGGGCCATTCCTTCAGGATTGTCCCACATGGATACGAGAGTGGCTAAGGCATCTGCCAATTGATTCTCATCTCGGGGCACGTAGTTAAAAGTGCAAATTTCAAACCGGCCACTAAGTTCTTTCAAGCACTTTGCATATGGCAACAGCCGCTCTTCCTTGATGGCCCATTCACCCCTGACTTGGTGGATTACTAAAGATGAGTCCCCGAAGACCTCTACTACTTTTGCCCCCACGGCTGAGAGCGCTTCTAACCCAAAGATGCAGGCTTCATACTCAGCCTCGTTATTGGTGGCTCTGTACCTTAGTTTCTTGGCCAATGGAAGCTTCTCTCCGTCTGGGGTTACTAGAATCACTCCTGTTCCGGCTCCCTTGCTATTTACTGCCCCATCAAAATACATCTGCCATTTCTGCACGGTGATGGCTACCACGTTTTCGTCAGGGAATTCATACAATAGCTGGTCTCCTTCAATTGGATGATCAGCAAGAAACTCGGCCACCGCTCGACCTTTAATGGTCTTTCTAGTAATGTATTCCACGTCAAATTCTTGTAGCAATATCAACCATCTTCCCATTTTCCCTAGCAAAGAGGGTGCCTGTTGCAGGTACCGGAGGGGATTTTGCTTGGCAACCGCCTGCACTTTGTAGGAATGAAAGTAATGCCTCAGTTTCTTGGATGCCCAGATTACTGCCAGGCAAATCTTCTCCACTTCAACATACTTGGCTTCATAAGGGAGGAATTTCTTGCTGAGGTAGTAAACCGCAAATTCGACCCCGAATTCATCCTCTTGGGCCATCATGGCTCCTACAGAATTTTCTTCTATTGCTAGGTAAAGAATCAAAGGTTTAACAGGCCGTGGCGGTCGTAGCACTGGGGGATTCTGGAGGTAATCCTTAATGACATCAAAAGCCTTTTGGCAGTCGTCGTTCCACCTGACTGGCTGATTCTTCCTGAGGAGCTTAAAAATTGGTTCGCACACTGAGGCGAGCTTGGAAATGAACCTACTGATGTACTGCAATTTGCCCAGAAAACTCTGAACTTCCTTTTCCTTTTGGGGCGCTGGCATTTCTCTGATTGCCTTTATTTTATCAGGGTCCACTTCTATTCCCCTTTGGCTTACCACATGGCCTAACAGCTTACCCGAGGTGACTCCGAAAATGCATTTCTTAGGATTGAGGCGAAGATTATACTTGTCGATCCTCTGAAAGAACTTTTCCAAGGCCTCGAAATGTCCTTCTCGAGTTGCCGACTTGATCATCATATCATCGACATACACTTCAACTTCCTTGTGTATCAAGTCATCCAAGATCTTGGTAGCCATCCTTTGGTACGTCGCCCCGGCATTCTTCAACCCAAAAGGCATTACTCGGTAGGCGAACGTTCCCCATTCTGTGATGAAAGCTGTCTTGATTCGATCCACAATCTTGTTAAGGATTTGGTTGTATCCCGCATACCCATCCACAAAGTTGTACATCATACAAGCGGCCGCGCTATCCACTAGTACATCAATATGGGGTAGGGGAAAGTCATCTTTTGGGCAGGCTTTATTCAGGTCTCGGTAGTCAACACATACTCGGACTCTCCCATCTTTCTTGGCTACGGGGACAACATTGGCTAACCATGTGGGGTATTGGACCTCTACTAGGAACTTGGCTTCGATCTGCTTGTGCACCTCTTCCTTTACCTTTTCTGCCCATTCTGGCCTCAGTCTTCTGAGCTTCTGTTTGACCGGCTTGCACTCTGGGTAGGTCGGAATGGCGTGTTCAGCAACTGCCCGATCAATCCCTGGCATATCCTCATAGGTCCAGGCGAAGACTCTTTCATATTTTTTCAAAATTCTCTCAAATTTTATCCTTTCCTCAAGAGTTACGTCGGATGCTATCAAGATTTCCTTCGGATTTTCCGAAGTCCCGAGATTAAATGAGGTGGTATTGGTTGAGTTAATGTCAAATATAAATGATTCATGCTCGTGATTATGCATAATGAAATCATGGGAAACATCGCACAAGTAAGCAAAGTCATTCATATTATTAAAGTACTCAGAATTACAGACAGAATTGTCAAATAGTTCGGGAATAAAAAGTACATCAGCAAAGCTATCATTATCATCTTCCACTGGTGCCGGTGCTGAAGCCGACGGCCCCTCATCTTGAACCTCAGTTGTATTCAAACTCTTCAGTTCTGGCTCTGCCGCTCCGTCTTCCATCTTCTCTTTACCCTTTGATTGAGCAGCCAGCAGGCTTTTGGTGATAACTTCCTCGGGAACTTCTCGATCCCATGCCAAAGTCTGATTGAAGATTTCCTCATCCCAGAAGGCTTCCACTGCCTTGACCATCCCCTCAGACCAGTCAAAAACATCATTGAAGATTTCAAAACCTGGGGTGATCTTGCCATCAATCCACTGAGGCTCTGCCTCCCCACAGTAGGCACATGCCGATGCAGCCGGTACAAAAGTCTCCAAAATGTGCGGCACTTCCGCAGGCTTCCTTGCGGGTTTGTTCTTCTTGGCATCAACAGCGTAGCCCAAACCTCGCCTATCCTTTTGCCCCCTTGTGGCGACGGGCTCTTGAATCCCTTGTGAGCTCTTACCCAAACCAGCCCCGGGGAGAAAGTTCATCCTTTTCATCATATTGACAACTTGAGGGCTTACCACCGACTCATCTTCCTCATTCACCATAGCCACGTGGAAACCACTGAAGGGTTGATTGGAAATTCCGAGCACTGACACTTGATTATCACTAGCTGCTTTAATTGTTACAATCTGGCCTTCATGGGGAATCTTAATCATTTGGTGGAGCGTAGATGGAACCCCTCCCAACTTGTGAAACCAAGGCCTTCCAAGTAGCACTGCAAAGTTAGCCGGTATTGGCAGGACAACAAACTCAGCCTCTATCTCAACTGGACCGGTCTTGACTTGAGCTTTAAAAGTCCCAGCAGCTTGCCTTCTCGAGTTGTCATAAGCAGTAATAGTCAGATCAGATTCATTCAGCATGCTCTCATTCAATCCAAGTGAAGGTAGCGCCACCAGTGGGCACACATTAATGGAGGACCCATCATCCACCATGACACAGGCCGTGTGTTTACCATTGATCTGAGCTCGGATATATAGAGGGCGATTGTGATTACGACCTTCGATTGGCAAGTCGGCTTCGGTGTAGACTATGTTTTCTTCAGATCCCCCTTTCACAATTCCCAATAACTCGGAGGGTGAGATAGTGGTGGCGACTGTCGATCCACATAAGGCTTCAACTAGCTTCTGCCTGTGGCTCGGGGATTGCCTCAATAGGTCCCAGATAGATATTTGTGCTGTCGTCTTCTTTAGCTGCTTCAGGATCTGATTCTCTTCCGTTTCCTGCTCCACTGTCGGAGGCATTGGGTCCTGTTGTCTCTCAATTTCCGGCACCACTCTCCCACTGCGGGTCACTGCTTGCACTTCTCGCACTTCTTCTTCACCCCCAGAACTCCATAGACCCTCTGGCCCATCGGCTTCTTCAATCTCACTTTCACTGGTCGTGTCCCAACAGTCTATCATGCCAACCCGTGGCCTCTCTCCACTAACCGCTTGCTCTGGGCGGACAATTGCCACATAATCATTGCCATAGAGGTCCCTTAACACATACCATTCCGGTAGACTCGATCCTATCATGAAAACAGGGGGAGGAACGGCGTTATACCCGGTATTCTTCTTCTTTTCCTTCTTTTCAGGGTCGGAGATCTGTTTACTGTCAATGAGATCTTGGACCCGATCCCTTAAAGTTCTGCAGGAGTCAGTGGGGTGACCGGTGTGTTGGTGGAAAGCACAGTATTGGTCCCCTCTGTGGTTCGGCTGGCCGTAGGTCTTAGCTTGTCTGGCTGGCAATGGCTGAAGTTTTCCCTCTTTCATTAATCGTTCTAGGACCCAGGACAATGGTCTTCCCAAATTTGAATAGTGTCTCTGGTTTACATCAGTGGCTGAAACTTCCGCTGTTCTGCCCACTCTGTTACTGCTGCTTCCAGCGCCACCAGACCTATTTCCCCCTTGGGTCCCGAAGTTCTTCCGAGCAAAACTGTCATTATTGGCCTTCTTTGCCAAGTATTCCGCTTCAGCTTCGATTGCTATGTCTTTTAAGGATTCCCAATCCTTGAGCCCTTTCATCTTAAGCCCCTCCCTCAAGTATGGGCTCGCATTTTTGATAAACAGTCTGATTTGATCCGACGTATCGGGCTTCCTCTTCATTTCCATAACGCGATTCCTCCACCGCGTAAGGTAGTCATGGAAAGATTCACTAGACTTTTGTTGCAGGAGCTCTAGGTCTTTCAACGTCACTTCCATGCGGGTGCTGCAGTCGTACTGCCTCATGAACTCGCTCGTAAGCAGATCCCAATCTTCTTTCGACCTCCTGTCTAAACCATGGTACCAATCGACCGCTGACCCCATCAAACTAAGGCAGAAGTACTCTACCTTTTGCTTCTTGGTAAGACCCGTGCCCTTCATGATCAAGGCATATTGCTTAAGATGGGCCGAAGGGTCAGACGTGCCATCAAACTTCGGTAAATCTGGCATTTTGAACCTCTGAGGCAGCAGCTCCTCCTCACCCAAGTCTACATCTTCGGGGATGACCCCCTTTCCGACCGACACCATTCTTGCGATGGCCTCCATTCTTTCCTCCATCTTCTTCATCACACCATCTTCTAGCTTAGGAGCTTTGCATCTCACTGCTTGAGGGGCTACTGGCTCATCTTCCTCCTCTCCTAAGAAATCATCCCTCGGGTCTGGGATTCTTACCCTCTGTTGCTCACCCGGTGCCGCCACTCTAGGCTCCATAACAGGCTGTGGCACAGTAGCAGTTGGTATGGTGGTCTCCACAACAGGTGTTTCGACCGGGTCAACAGTTGGAGCTCCAGATGGTTGTCCAGCGTGTGGTGTCATTTGGGCGACGAAGTTCCCCATCATAGCAAGCATTTTCCTTTCAAAGTCTTCGAATCTCTT
Organism: Excoecaria cochinchinensis; assembly: GCA_947683425.1. NCBI lineage: Eukaryota > Viridiplantae > Streptophyta > Magnoliopsida > Malpighiales > Euphorbiaceae > Excoecaria > Excoecaria cochinchinensis. Next base: position 61,184 of record CANTUQ010000043.1, read on the forward strand.
GTCCAAGTCTTGTGTTGTTACAGCACCCGAATCTTGCGGTAATTCTGCCATAACTGATCCGAAGGATTGTTCTGAATAAGAGTCTGAGTTTCTATCCCAATCTGAACCTGATGCTGATGCCGAACTTGACTGCTCAACTACTTGATTTCTGACCAACCTCCCGCTAGGATCTCTGGACCACTCAAATGGATCTATGATGGCTGAGAAAATCCAATCCGTTAGCATGATGCATGAATGGCATTAAGAATGCATGGCTGTGACGATGCAGCATCCACAACCACATGCAAGCAAACAAACCCTTCCAACCTTATTACTCCCGCACACGGGGCAATGTGGTCTCTCTCCTAGGTGGGCTTAGTTCATGGGTCAACAGGGGACCCTATGAACGCGCGAAGTGTACGGCGAAAAGCCGGCAGCATAACAGCTCTAGTCTAATGTACACGCGTATGAGTTTTGGCCATTTACGTATTTGGACAATTCAATCAAGTTAAGGTGGGCTTACCGGGGCATGAAAGCCTTTGATAAAAGACCACTTAAATTGGTTGATTTCGTTTAATACGTGACGACCCATATCACAAGCATCGTATTAAGGAGCATACCACCTAGGGAAGTTTCTACTTGCCATTACATGGGCTTTAGTCAAGGTGATTTTCTTTAGGCTACCCAAGCATGGTTCGAGCCAACGGGTCTAGCTCATCACGAGCATAACGACCGATTGGGTTTCCATTTTGATATACCAAAAGGTACAAGGCTTGGGCTGGTGATTATCCTGAACACTTCCCTACAATGAGTGAAAGTAGGGTCGTGCTTCGGGAACGCACCGGGGTAAGATAGGGACCAACTAGCGTAAGTCTAAGGCTCTAAAATGATATGATGCAATTTTGGCGAGAGATAGAATTTTAAGTTTTAAAAACCCAATTATACTTTAACCAAAGCACTTTCGGAGTGAAGTCTCAAACATCAACATCCCCAGTGGAGTCGCCACTGTGACGCGCGCCCGACCAGCAAGGCCCTCTTGGAGCCCTCCTTTCGGGGCTCGAGGGATCGGTCGCGTCTTTTGATCATGGGCGCCATGAGGCATCATCGGTGTATCCCTCCCAATAGAACATTGGGGAGAATAACCTAGCCTGTTGACGCCTAAAGGCACCTTTGAGGTATTTGGAGTCGCCACCCAATTTTGCGTGAAATTGGGAAAAGGTTTCTCACCTCTAATGGTCTAAACCAGAGATATGGTGTCCGGAACTTCCCTCTTATTTATGCTTTGGTTAATTATAAATGAGTTTTTAACTTCTTAAAATTATATCTCCCATCTCACACGAGCGATGCATTAAAAGCAAAAGCGCACTTCAAGCACGTAAAGGAAGTAAACGAAAGCGATAAGCAAATAAAGAAAGCAATAAGTGAAAGCGGTAAACACGCAAGCACGCAATTACAATAAAAATAGGAGCAGAATACAACCCCAATAAAAGGAGATCAAAGGCGTAAGTGGGACGGAATACAATCCCCAAGAGATAAATAAAAATGCCCCAAAATTAATTACAAGGGCCCAAAAAGAAATGGACTTGAATTTAAAACACTCACACAAGGTTAAAATAAAATACATACATAAATCGGGGCATTATTTTAGGAACATTGGTTCCTTCGCACTTGTTCGAAATTTAGGAACATTGGTTCCTTCGTATTAATTTGAAGAGGGTTCGAAGAGTCATTTTTGATTGCTTGAATTGAAAAACCGGGATGAGTGATCCCATTTTTGTAGAAAAGTTGACTCTTCGTTTTAGTTGTGATATTTTTATTGTCGGGCTAAAATAAGGGGCATTGGTCCCAATTTTATTAGTGAAGAATCCAATTTAATTGTGAGAATATTTTCGTGATTTTTTATCGCACGCGTACGCAAGTAAAATAATATTTACAAATAAGCACATAACACATAAAAAGGGAGTTGGAGGGATCTCACCAAAATGGAGCGTCCGTCCACGCGTCGCGACCCATCCGGGGAGTCGCGCGGCGCTCACAAAGCCCGACTCAAATTAAATCTCAGACAGAAAATAATACCAAAAACATTAGTAATAATTCTAAATAAATTAATTGAACGAATGCAAAGCATAATAATAACAATGATAAATGTGGTAATAATAATGTCGATAGTTAAGAGTCATGGCATAAAAAAATAATAACGACATAATATAATGACAATAATAAAATTACAACAAATAATCATGGCATGATAGCAAAATAATAATAGCGATAATAATAATAATAATAATAGTAATGCTAACTAGTTAATTAGTTAATAATAATAGCACTAACAATACTAAAAACAGAATAATACTAGTAAATAAATAAATAGCAATAATAGTAAAATAGAGAGTTAAACAATAATAATAATAATAGTAATAATAGTAATGATAATAGTGATAGTAATAGTAGCACAATGAATATGGCAGTGGCTCAAATAATAATAATAATAATAATAATAATAATAATAATGATAATAATAATAATAATGCAAGGCTTAATGAAAGAATGATGACAACAATATATGAAAATAGGGAAACGACACAACTTAACAATATTTACACTAACCGACTAATAATATTAATGGAGGATGAGCATAAAAAAACTAAAGCATTGCAACTAAATAATGCATTAATAGTGCTATTTACACATTAAATTACTAGAAACGATTAATAAGAATAATAATAGCAAGAATGATGTTAACAACAATAAATACTATACAATAAATGAATGAGAACGGGTCCAAAAATGTTTACCCTCAGAATTTTTAGATTGGAGAAACGGTGTCTCGATCGATTTTCCTTGTCGGATTTGTGGCGACAGGCGAAAAATAAAATGTAAAATTTTTATTTTTGAATGAGCTAACTCTAGAAAATATTTTTTTGTGGGATGAAAAAGCAAAGAAAATTGATTTTTCTTGCTCAAATCAACCCAAGATTAAATATTTTATAATGGCAAAACTAAGATTTTTTGAAGAAAACTTGAAGATTTTTTGAAGAGTTTTTTTAGAAGCAAGAAGAGCTTCCTGGAGAGTGGAAAGGCTAGAGAGAAAAAGCTAAGAAAATTCTTGAATTCAATGTGTCGTCCCCCAAAATGAGGAAAAAATCTTCATTTAAACTTGTCTTGGCCAAAAATGGCAAAAGACAAAAAATCCTTTATTTTTAGTTAATCTAAAATAACATAAAATGGTGAAACACTGAAAACTGAAAAAATCAGAAAATCAGACTGAAAATAGCGAAAAAAACGGACAGGAAAAACAGGTCGTGCGGAGGAGCCAAAGGGCGCGCGGCAGCCTGCGCGTGGTGCCCTGGCACCGCGCGCGGCAGGCTGCTGCGCGCAGCCTGCCTCGCGCAGGCAGGTCGCGCGAGGCCCCTGCCTCGCGCGCAGGGGGGTCGCGCGAGGCCCCCCGCCACGCGCGCAGGGGGGTCGCGCGAGGCGCCCGCCCCTGCGCGCAGGGGGGGTCGCGCGGAGCGCCCCGCTTCGCGCGCAGGGGGGGCGCGCGGAGCGCCCCGCCCCGCGCGCAGGGGGGGGGGGGGGCGCGCGGAGCGCCCCGCCTCGCGCGCAGGGGGGTCGCGCGAGGCGCCCCTGCGCGCTGGGGCGGCCTGCCTCGCAGGCGCCCCTGCGCGCTGGGGCAGCCTGCCGCGCAGGCGGCCCCGCGCTGCCGCAGTGGCACTCGCGATAAATTTTTTTTTTTATATATATATTTTTTTATTTTTAATTTTAAATTTTGAAACAAAATTAATATATATTATTTTTTTTTTCCTCTTAATTTTAATTTCCCAAAAAAATATATATTTTTAATTATTTTCCGAAAAACACACCTTTTACAAGGGAACGATCGATTCTTACATTTCTTGCCGAAAATCGGTCTTCTATTTCATCATCGGGTAATCCTGATCTTGGACCGCCGCGGGACCCGGTGTCTACAACCGTGCTAAGCGATAAACGCTTAGTGGGAAAACACACATAAAATATGGACGGCCATTCACAATGGTCGTCACGGCATAACACATTCACAGTGGCAAATGCAATAGTTTATAGCATAATCCATATAAACATGCTCACAATTAAAAGCCATACATTCCGCATCTCTGATTCATATCCGTTCCAAAATAATCAAACATATTTCTCATCAATATATTCATTCGGATATCACATTTATAAAGCCCAAAACAGAGCAGAGCAAACCAATCAAACACTTAATGAACACCTGCTGACTCGAGATAATGGATAACGAGTGAACTGAGGGTACCTTACGGGTACGAATCAATTACTGAGGGTACCTCACAGGTACAAATCAAAAGTCATTTCATTTTTATCAAAAACACAATATTTTTACTAAGGGGACCTTAAACAAGATCCTAATACTGAGGGGTTCACAAGGAACCAAACGAGGGACCTGATCGGGGTCCGAACTGAACTGAGGGCTACAACAAAAAGACTCTATTGGGCATACCTAACTATCCACTTACTTGACTCTAGCAGGTTATGTGTCATTCAATTCATGTTTCAAAGTACAGCATACTATTAATCTGAAGAATCATGGTATCATTCATATAAAAGCATATGAAAGCATGACATTAATCACACAGTAGTATAAGTCCATACAGAAGAAATACGAAATTCATTTTTGTATTAAAATCGGGAAATTTCTGAAAATAGGCCGAACGGGGTGACCAGCGAGGTTGGCCGGTCACGGGTTGTGACTGGCATCACAACTCGTGACTGGCCTCCTTCTCTGGCTGGTCACGAGTCATGACTGGAGGTCACACCTCGTGACTGGCTTCTTTCTTTGGTCACGGGTCGTGACTTGCCCTCTCCTCTGGCTGGTCACTAGTAGTCGTGACTGGGAGTCACGACTCGTGACTGGCCTCTTTCTTTTGGCTGGTCACGGGTCGTTACTGGCAGTCATAACCCGTGACTGCCTTCTTTGGCTAGTCACGAGTCGTGACTGGGAGTGACGCCTCGTGACTGGCTTCCTCTTGGCTGGTCACGAGTTGTGACTAGCAGTCACCACTCGTGACTGGCCTCTCTGGCTGGTCACGATTCGTGACTGGGAGTCACGACTCGTGATTGGCCTCTCTTCTTTGCTAGTCATGCGACAGACAAACTGGAAACAGGAAATTCAACAGTATCGCGATTTTCCATTTCCAGAATTTCCCAGAACTCAAAAATCAATTCAAAATTGAATCAAAACCATACAAATCTCATCATACCTTCCAGAAGATGTCCCATACATCATAAACAACATAAATGCAACTTAATTTAGAGATCAAAACAACTAAAATCAAGCATAAACACATTCAAGTTCCTCAAGAACATAAACCCTAAAATTACAGTAAACTCAAATCAAGCTCAATTCACAAACGAAAATCCCAAACCTGAGATTCTAATTTTCAATCACTTAGCTCCACTGCTCCCAGCAATGTCCTTGCCCTTAGGATCGCGAGGAGCCTCAGCTAATCACAACACATCAAAGAACACCCAAAAATACAAACCCTAAGTTAAATCTAAACCCAAAGAAGAAAAAGAAGAAAACAAATGAAAAACAAGATGAGAAGAATACATTTACTTACCAAAGAGGATGCAAAGAGATAATTAATTTAACCAACAAAGACTTGAATCACACTAGAGTTCTTAGAGTGAAGAAAATGAAGAAGAAGAAGAAGAAGAAGAAGATGAGGGGAAGAAGGAACGTGAATCTGCCCTTTTCCTTTCTTTCTTTCCTTTTTCTTTTTCTTTTCTTTGCCATAAACATGTGTCAATTTCCTATTGGTGAAACTAACCACTCACACCCAAACAAGTATGCACTACACACACACAATGCACTCCCAAGTAATGCACACCCTACAATGGTATGCTCACACACACTATGCACTCCCATCTTAAAACACCTTAATATGGTATGCTCAAGTGCACACAACCATTTCTCTATTAATTCACATACTAATGCCACACATATAACCACATGCTAATAAACCCCAAAAACATGCATTTTTACAAAAACACCCTTATGATATGCCGAACACATGCAAATGCAAGCTCACACAGACAGGCTCATACTACTAGGTGGCAAACGGGGTGTGACAGCAGACAGAGCAAAGACTAGAGAATATGAGGACCGATTCGATTGAGCAGACTCGCCAGTTGAGCAGGGCCTTCAAGGAGTTGGGGGGGGGGATGATCACGGACACCTTGTGCTTTATGACAATATGTGCACAGCCCTTACTAGACGGGTATGCTCAGGTACAGTTTCAGCAGCAGGGCTCTGAGAGACCACAGCCTCGATCTGTGCCGGTGGCAGTTCCTCCTAGGTTCCAGCCCATGGTTAGAGTATGGGGCTCTCGGCAGCCAGGCCCAGCAGGTCCTTCTAGCCAGCCTTCTACTTCTGGAGCTGGACCTTCTGCATCTCAGCCTCAGCCTCCACCTCAGCCTCAGCCTGTTCCACCTCAGCCTCAGACTCAGCCGATCCATGTAACTGATGATGATGATGACCCCGAGGAGGAGCTCATGGATTATCTGCCATTGTAGTCATTCAGGGAGTTAGGATGGTATTTTGTATTTTGTTTCTTTTTATGTACTATTTATTATCAGTGCACTTGTATATACATTATACAAAAATGGAGTTTTAGTGGAAAAAACATTTACTTTTAGATTTACATATTTTTATTTCTTTTCTATCTTTATTTGCGATTTATTTGCATTAAGGATAGTTGTAAACTTTTCTGTTTATCTACTTTAAAACTATATGACCACAAGAAATGATGCATAGAAAATAATGATAAATAATAAATGGTAATCCAAAATCATTTATAAGCATACCAAGCAAGAATCACTTATATATGAATTAACAAAAAAAATTATTTGTCACGCAGGAACATTACTTAATATTGATCCAAACACAGACATCAATCACATTGGAAGATGGACACATCAAGCATTATGTCCTCCAAAATCATACTCCAACAGGCATTCACTTTGCGGATCGGATGGGGATTAGCAAGGAAATGTAACACCCCAAAATGGCCCTAGAAGAATTACAGAGTTATTGGTTCGAAAAAGTTAAGTTTTATGTGCGAGAGTTCTGTCGCGAGTGCGACAAGTGTCGCGGGCGTGACAGAGCCCTCCAGCGGTTTTCGAACTTCAGCTGGTTGGTGCGGGCGTAAGCGTTCTGTCGCGAGCGCGAGAAGTGTCGCGAGCGCGACAGAATTCCCCCTCATGAGATGTGTGCATAGGTGGGACTAAGAGACTTGGAGTTGTAGTGAGTTGACAAGTGTCATCATAGAAGAGTGACAAGTGTCATTGTAGAAGAGTGACAAGTGGCAGCATAAGAGAGTGACACATGGCGGCGTAGGAGGTTGACAAGTGGCATCATAGAATAGTGACAAGTGGCGGCATAAGAGTTTGACAAGTGGCATTGTAGGAGTGTGCCAAGTGTCATTGTGGGGAAGTGACACATGGCTACAAGAGAGAGTGACATGTGGCATGGGGCTTTTTGGATGGAGATGAATTAAAGTAAGTGGTTGGCTTTTAATATGGTTAGTGGGAAATTAATTTGTTAATTTTCTTTAGTTGACCGGCCACTTACCTATTCCCATCTTATTTTCTTAGCTTTTGGCTTTCCTCCTTTTTCCTTTTCCTTGGCTTTGCCGTGCTCCACCTTGCTCTCTTTTCTTCTCTTTTTCATTTGTTCCTAAAGAGAATCATTTGGGTTGGCATGAAGAGAGTGGATTTTTGAAAAGAGGTAAGATATAGACTTATATGTTGGTCTTCTTCTTCCATTTAGTTTTCTGTTTTGATTTTAAATAAGAAAAAGGATTAATTCATGGGTTGCTTTGTGTGATTTGTGGAAGCTGGAAACAAGAAGTTGGATAAAGGCGAGAGAAGGTTAGAAGTGAGTAAAGAGCAGAGATTGGGCTTCCTAGAGGTAGGGATCGAGTGCGACCTTATGGTTTTCGCATGTGTTTACATTACCTGTGTTTGAATAGAGACAAGATTGAATAGAGAAATGCTTGATGAGCTTTAATTAGCTCAAGATGTTCATTTTGATTGCTTACAGTGCTCATGACAAGTGTATATATGTTTAAAGTATGTAACCTGATCATTTGAATGTTTGTGTTGATGATAGAGCTTGATTTTGCGAAATTCTGCTTATTTGTCATCAGACCTCTGTGTATTGTATTTGTGATAAGTAGAGTTATAAGACTCCAATTGTGTTGCTTCAAATTGCATATTAAATATACGATTCGTGTCTAAAAATGTCTAAGAGGTTGATTGATCTAATTCTGGCCCTAAGTATCCCAAAAAGTTATTAAAATGTGGGTGACCCTGTTCTGGCGGGTTCACTGGAACAGTATAGCTTGTATAGACCATATTTTTAGTTATAGATGTTCAAACAACCTGAAACTTGTTCCATTTGAAATCTAACATCCTAGAGAACAATTGTTAAGAAGAACATTTTTCCACAAAAAGACGTTTAGAGGTTCATTTAGACGATACAAGTTTAGGGTAAAAAGCAGTCTTGTGAGGCACCAAAGCGGAGCTTCTGTCGCGAGCGCGACACATGTCGCGACCTCGCGACAGAACACCTCATTTTAGGCTTTTTCTTCTCCTTTTTGAGGTCCTAGTTGCCACGGGTCAACCCCTGACCCTTCCCCTTGACTAAATTGTATATTTTGTTGATGTTTTACTCCCCGGAATGAACCCGTATTAACCCGAAATATTTCCGTGATTTATACTCTACATGTTTAGGGTTATCAAATGATTATAGGATTAGTTATCTATGTAACCAATGCTACGGCATAAGAGTTAGCGTTGGCCATGTGATGCCATGTGATATGAATTGTTATATAATGCATTTGGTATAGAGTATAGAGCCCTTTCGTAATCTAGCTTCTGTCGCGAGCGCGACTTCTTGTCGCGATCGCGACAATGAACTTAGCTTCTGTCGCGAGCGTGACTTCTTGTCGCGATCGCGACAGTGAACCTCTTCGCATCCTGTTTTATTTGTTTTGAAGAGAGTGTTTTCTTCTATCTTGCTTTGCATGATTTATATGTTCATGAAATGAATTTAAATGTTACATGCTTTTAATTATTGAACAAGATTGTATATGAATTACATGCCTCTGAATTTGATAAATGCACTTGAAGTTTAGTTGATGAGTTGATGTCTGTGTATAGTGTGTGAGTTGGTATTGAGCCTAATTACCGTTATAGTGGATAGATAAGCATGCTTACAAAGGGATTAGAGAGTGCAGCTGCCTATGTTCCGCCCCGTTTGGGCGAAGCGGGTCGACCTCTGAGAACGGTCATTAATAGAGATAGATGAAAATGTTTTGTGACTTCGGTCTATCGAAAATGTTTTTTATAGAGCGTCCCGTATCCACCATGAGATGAACTCAGGCTTGTTTTGTTAAATGTTGTGCAGTGAACTTGAGATGATTATAGTGTTGCTTCGAATGAAGCCATAGTACATGAGAGTAATGTTTAATTACATGACAGCTTTGTATACCAGTGTATAATTACATGAGCGTGTTTATATGTATATGGACACATGATAGCATACATTTGAATACATGATATGTACAAGTTGTAGTGTACATGAAAAAGTAAATGAATACATGTTATATGCACGTGAGTTCATAGTACTTGATAATTGAGCATGCTACCTATACATGTATAAGAGCTATATGCATGTGATATTTAATTTTATCATATGAAATGTGTGCTTTATGTGTGACTTCGAAAAGAAGTCCTTTGCATTGTTTTTATCCCCACTAAGCGTTATTGCTTAGCACGGATGTTTATTTCCGTGTAGGTTACCGGTTCAGATCAGTGAGCGGACATCTGCAGGTCAAGGCCACTAGGAGTTTTTTTTTGGATCTCTTTTGTACAAGATAGAGACAGAGTGTGCGATGTTTCGAGTAACATCATTATGTAATAAAGAGTATAGTTGTTACATGTAATCGTTAAAAGTATATGTAAATGAATCAAAATATGAACATGTAAATGTATATGTAGTTAATATGAAATGCAAGTGAGCCCTAGTGTAGTATTTAATTACTCTTAAACGAATGTGTTATGCTATCGCTTCCGCTAATGCATGTACATGTATACGTAAGTGTCCGCGTAGCGCCCCGATATTCCTTACCGGGGGTATGGGGGTGTTACAGGAAATGCCAACAAGCAGGGACTGTGGTCAGAGAATACCGCACCTCAAAATCCATGGTGTAGTCAAAGAGCACTACACGCCTTGCAGATCGGATGGGGATTAGCAAGGAATTCCTAATAAAATCGAGATTGCAGTCAGAGAGTGCTGCATCTCACAATTCATGCGGCAACCAGAGAGTGCTACGCACCTTGCAGATCGGACGGGGGTTAGTAAGGGAACTTCACAACCGGAGTTGCTGTTAGAGAACACTGCTCTCTACCGCGCGATAGTGGTTAGAGAACACCGCATCTCATAATCGAAGTTGCAGTTAGAGAACACTGCTCTTCACACCGGGATTGCAGTCAAAGAGCGTTGCATCTCACCTTCCCCGTGCAGGCCGAGATGAGGCTAGCGAAAGACCATGCAGACTGAGACGAGGTCAGTAGGGTACCAGCGATAGAATACATCGTGGCGGGACTGCGGTTAGATAACACTGCATCTTGCAACTAGGATTGCAGTCAGAGAGTGCTGTATCTCACATCTCCCGTATAGGCCGAGACGAGGCTAGCGGAAGGCCATACAAACCAAGACGAGGTCAGTAAGGCAACTGAAGTTGCAGTTACAGAACACTGCTCTTCACAGAAAGGTTGTAGCTAGAGAATGCTACACCTTATCAATCCCTTGCAAGTCGAGACGAGATCGGCAGGGACATCCATCACTATCTGTTGAGCAGACCAAGACAAGGTTTACCCAGCAAGAAACACGGAAGGTAGGGATTGCTTCAGGTATGCTATTCTTCCTTCTATTTTCCTTATTCTCTGAATTTTTGCTCATCTAGGCACTTGCGCACTAGTTTCCCCAAAATTGGGGGCAACTGTAAGCACCGTGTCCCGATGTAGTCCGGATCAGAGATTACCCGATGAAGAAATTGATGCCCGAGTTCGAATGAACGGTTGGGATTCTGAGATTTTGGCCCTCTAGGTTCACGAGAAATGTGTTTTCTGTATTCCTGACAAAGAGGAAAAGAGAATTGGGAGTTTTAGGGTAAAAAAGGGAGTTTACCTCCATCGGCGGCCAGCCCGTCGATAACGGCATGCCCGTTGCTCGATGGAAAGCCCCGATGCCCGTCTGTGGCTTCAGGCGTCCGTCGGTATGATTCCGACGCCCGTCGGTATTTCAAGGCCTATAAAAACCTATTTTTCACCCGTTTTGGGGGTTGGTTGGCTAGTTGGACGAATTTGCATTTTTTTTAAAAAGCACATTTGCCAGCATTCTTCTTTTTATCTCAAGATTTCTCCATTTTATTTTTTTTTTTTTATGAATCAAAATATTCAAAGGAGCTAAAATTGATTAGTTTCTAAGAATTTTTGATTCCAACATTTATGCATTTTGTGAAAACCAAGAAAGAAAAATCCAAACCTTTCTTTTTCTTCATTTTTACCCATTTCTCGTGAAGCATGCAGGGTCCGAATCATCAAAAATCCAACCTCAAAGGTAAAATCTGAGGGTAAATATTTTGGACACCCATCTCATTTAGTTTATTTTAATTTTTTTGCCCTTTTTTGGACTCTTGCATTGGAAAAATAGTTTGTTTGGGAAAATTTGATTTTTATTGTTTTTTTTTAAGAACAGTAGCGACCGACGGGGCATAAGGCCATCGACACTCGTCGCTCGTTTGAGCGACGGCGCGTTACGGCCCGTCGGTCACCCTGGGATATGCCCGTCTCTCGAATGAACGACGGTATACAATCCGTCGATCGCTTCCAGCGACGCCCGTCTGTCATTCGTTAGAGGCCGTACCTGGGATCTGTTTGCAATTCTCAAAACCTTTTTTTCTTTTTTTTTCATCTTCTTTCTATTGCTTATTTCTATTTATTTCTAAATCCTTTCTCTTATGTCTTTTATCAATAGTTTTATTCTTATTATTTTAGTTCTGAATTTTAACCTTTACTTTCAGGGATATGTTTTGTTTTTTTTTTATATATTAACATTATTGATTATTTTGCGAGATTATTTTTATGTCTTTGGGATAATTTGGAGCTTAAGAGGAGTTTTGCCATGGGAGACTCAATTTGGTTTACCTCTCTATCCTTTATTTATTTATTTTTTTATTTGTTTATTTATTTACTTATTTATTTGCTTATTTAATGACTTATTTATTTGTTTTTTTATTTATTATTTCGTGCTCACAATGTATCATTTTATTCCGCGTTAAATAAGAATGGATAAATATTTTATAGTAAATAAAATTGGGATTTTTTTATTAACCCAAGGATCCAATGTCCTAATTTCCATCCAATAAAAACATCCACGATAAAATACTAATTTCTTTTATAATAAGTACATGCGAGGATTAAAGTCCTCAAAATAAATGAATTCCCCGTTTTATGTATGTACTGCACTTTTACAAAGGGGAGTTGTATTTCGCTCCTAGTGTTATTGTATTTATCTTTATAGTCCTTTTTTTTACACTTTATTTATTTATTCATTACACTTTTAACGTGAATAAGTGCGCCTTTAATTAAATTGCATCGTGTGGAGAGGGAGCGAATTAATAAATTCAAAATCTAATCGTAAAATTAATCAAAGTAGAAATAGATGAGAAGTCCCGAACCCAGCTCTAGTCTTTTGGCTCAACGAGGCGAGAGGTCTTTCCGATCACTCATTGGAACCTCCAAGATACCTCTTGTGTCCTTTTTAAAGACTTAATCAATAAATCCTAGGCTCCAAGGGAGAGAGGTTCATCCTCCAAGACCCCTTTCGGTTGACCCAAAATGGATGCATGAGCTGTCTTAGGCTCTCCGAGGCAAGAGGAACTTTCCCAATATTTTATTGGGTGGTGACTCCATGAAACCTCCTTATTGCCCAAAATAGACGCACTTGTAAATATCTTTACAAGTAGCCAACGGATCCTCAATTGCCCGATTGCCATCAAGCAGACGGTCAAAGGGGCGACACGCAGGGTCCGACACGCGTCACAGTATCCAGTTGAGGTATTTGGATGAGAAAGATGCCAAGAGGGTAATGGAAGAAACTCACGCCGGCATATGTGGAGCCCATATGAACGGGCTGACATTGGCTAAAAAGATTATGAGACAAGGATTCTTCTGGCTCACCATGGATAATGATTGCTCGAAGTATGTAAAGTAGTGTCAGTTATGCCAACAGTATGCAGATTTAAGGCACTTGCCTACTTCAGAATTGCATAATTTGACATCGCCTTGGCCGTTCGCAGCTTGGGGGATTGATATTATTGGGAAAATTCGCCCTACGGCTTCCAATGGACACAGATACATCATTATTGCCATCGACTATTTTACCAAGTGGGTAGAAGCTGAGTCCTTCAAGAAGGTGGATGCTCCAGATATGGCAAAATTCATTGAGAAGAACGTGATATGTAGATATGGCCTTCCGTACCACGTGGTATCTGACAATAGCATCCAGTTCATGGGCGAAACGAAGAAGTTACTCCAGAAATATGGTATTAACATCACAAGTCTTCTTCGTATCGTTCTCAAGCCAACGAGGCAGTAGAAGCCGCCAATAAGAATGTCAAGAGGATCTTCGCCAAAATGGTTCAGAGTTACAAGATTGGGCAGACAAGTTGCCTTTTGCGCTCTGGGGTTACAGAATAACCTTCAGAACATCTACAGGGGCCACTCCATATTCCTTTATCTATGGAACGGAGGCAGTACTGCCAGTCGAGGTCGAACTCAAGTCACTGAGGGTAGTTATGGAAGCCGATATTCCGAAGGCCGAATGGGCGCAGCAGTGGCTGCAACACTTGAACATGTTTGATGAGGGCAGGTTGAAAGCCTACTACTATAATCAGATCTATTAGAAGAGGCTTGCCAGATCATTCGACAAGAAAGTCAAGAAGCACCCATTGAAAGAGGGAGACCTGGTATTCAAACAGATGAGACCAGACGTGCCGGACATAAGGGGGAAATTCAGGCTTGTAATGGCCCGAATATCGGTCTGGAAGCGTCAGTGAGTAATTTCAGTATTATCATGATGATCGCAGCGTTGAATAGTACAGGGAGTGAGTTTGCCAGTGTCAAAGTTTAGTAATAAGTGGGTTAAAAATATAGTGATTCCGGGATAGGTGACACTGGGGTGGCTATATAGCGGACTCGACTGTTCGGTGCCCGAAAAATTTTAATTTCGCAAAAATGATCTGTGGGCCGTAAGAAGTCTAGTGGTGAAATCGGAACTAAAAACGGAGTTATATTGAACTCCGAAAGTCAGTTTGAAGTTAGCCACCGGTTCGGTTCAATTTGAATCGGGGTTTGACCTAGGTTTGACCATATAGATGAGAGGAACATATAGATGCTTTGGAAAAGTGCAATTGAACCGAAAAACTGAAATTTTGGTTTAAATCGGTTGGACCACCTTGGTTGGACCGGTTCGGTTCATTAGAGGGCTATATAAGAAGAGAGGAGGCCATATTTCTCTAGAAAAATCCAGCCAAAACCGACCTTCTTCCTTCTCTTTAAAATCGAATGGGTTTTCTTCATTTCTTCACCATTTTTCTTCTTCTTTCTTCCAATATTTCCCCAAAATCCAACCCTGTAGACAAATTTCAGCTTCTCTATAATCATATAGAAGTTATTGGAGTCCATTTGGAGCACTGGAAGTTAGGAAAATCAAGTGTTCAAAGTTTATGTCAAGATTTGAGGTATGTGATTTAAGGTTTTAATTTAGTTTATTGGTCCCTATGGGGGTTTTTGAAGGTGTAGAACACATTTATGATGTTAGATTTCATTTTGGAAGTTTAGTTTTAAAGTTATGTGGATTTTTTTATTCGGCCACCTTAGGGAATAAAAGGGAATGATGGAGTTTCAAGGAGTTATGGCATGGAGAGCATGTTTATGATGTGGAGAACAAGAATCTAAGGTGAGTGGATACATTATCCTTCCTTTTCCATTGGTTATGTGTGAAATTTAGGTTATGTCCAAGTGTGAACATGAGATTTGGGCATGCTTAATTAAATTTAATGTGATATTCATAATCTATGGACTTAATATAATGTATAAATATGATTAGATGAAATTAAAACATATTGGAATGAAAAACCTATTGTTGGCCGAATAGTTTCTTAAGGATTTTATCAAGATTTAATGATGTTAAAGGCATATAAATGATGGATATAATGTATAAAATAGGGTTAATGCATAATAGAGTAATTAAAGGAATTAAAAGAAATTATAATGAAATGGTAAAGTTGTGGCCGAATGGAATACTAAGGGAAATAATGTGTTATGTTGTGTAACATGGCAAGTAAATGATGTTTATGGCTAATACAATACGTAAATTAAATGATTGAATGATTAAGTGGAATTAAAGTGAACTAAATGGAAAGTTAGTATAGTAGCCGAATGGTATATAAAGGGTATAATTAAGAAATATGATGAATTGTGGCATATAAATGGCATACGTAGTATGTTTAATATGTATGGAGTATGAATGATTGATTAAATAAAATTAAAGTGCATGATGTGAAAAAATGATTCATTAGCCGAATGGTATTTATAAGGAATAAAGTGTGTATTTTGATATTTAATGTAATGTAATAGCATAATATGATTAAGTGATGATCAATGAGTGTGTATGTAAAGTGGTAAGTGAAAATGAAGTGTATGACAAAATAAGTGTGATGGCATAATGTGATGTTTATATGAATATTGATGAAATATTGCCCTTAGTAGTTGTCTGGTAGGAAAATCTAGTCCAGGATATAATTGGCTAGTCATAGGGATTCCACACCGCGGTACGAGTCATGGCGACTCGCTATTTATAGACCAATGATGGTCTATTTCAGTGTAGTGTTTAGTGTTTATAGTGTATCTAGTGATTACATTGATCAGTGTAGTGCAGTGCAGTGAAAATGGTCCTATTGGGATCATTTTATAGTGTAATGGGTCTGTGGGGCCCATGTCCCGCATATCCGGTCAGTAGATTTTCTATCGGGTTCATACTAGGGGCATAATGGTAAATAAGTGATAAGAATGATTAAAAGAGTGATAAAAGTGAAAATGAGGAAAAACGAGACTAAAATGATGTAAATAGAAAGTTTAGGGGTAAAATGGTAATTTTGCAAAAAGTTGGTAAAAAGTAAGCAAGTTAGGTAAAAAGTGTAAATGGAAGGGTAAAATTGTAATTTTGGCAAAATGTGAGGTTAAAATAGTAAAATAGTAAAAAAGTGATAAAACAAGGACCTTAATGTAATTTAGTGAAAATATAAGGTTAAAAGTGGTATTCAAGTGTAAAAAGGGTAAAATAGTAATTAAATAAGTAAATAAGGGTAAAAGTGTAAATTGGAAAATAAGTGAGGTTAAAAAGGGTAATTATTGAATAAGTGAGGGCAAAATGGTAATTAGGTGAAAAACGAGGACATAAAGGGAATTAGTGAAAAAGAAAGGATATGGGTGGTATTATGGCAAAAGTAATGACATGAATGTAATTAATATAAAAGATGGGACATAGATGTAATTAATGGAAAAGTTAGGGACGTATGTGGAATTAAGTGAAAAGATTAAGGACTTAAGTGTAAGTAATTATAATTGGTGAAGTAATTATGGAATATGTATATATTTTATGTAATTAAAGTGATTTAATAAATAATATGATTGAAATAAAATTAATTAATGAATAAGTGTAAAAATATGTTAATTGGCAAAATAATGGTATAATTAATTAATTGATGAATTTAAGTGGATTATTACATTGAGGAAATAATTGGATAAATTAGTATATTTAATTAATTATATTGTAGTAATGAAAAAATTATGCATAAGTGAATAAGTGAATAAGTGATTTAAGGATTAAAATGTAATTTGTGAATTAATAATAATATAAATAGTGAGATTAATTATAACTAGTGGTATGATTGTAATTATAGTGAATTAAGGTGGTAATATTGGAATTTATGAACAATGTGGGGACTATAGTGTAATGTAAAGAGAACATTATAGTAGTGACTAGATGGAAATTTGTATGCTAAATAATAAAGTAATGTAATAATGAAATTAAGTAGTGGCAATTTCGTAAATACAAGATAAATAAAGGCTAAATTCTAATTTAGCATAAAGTAAGGGACTAAGTTGCAAATTGACGATAATAAGGCTAAGGAAGGGATTAAAATGTAATTATGCAATAAAAAAGATAATAAATGCGTGCCTGCAATTAATGAGCGAACAATTTTAAGAATTTTGGAATAACATTGTTTAATTAAATATTAAGTGAATAAGAGATTAAATTAATTATGATTTAACTACTATGCTAGTGACAATGAAGGGTAAATAGGTACATTAGTGGCATTACCGTAAATAAGTGAAATTTACTGGACTTAAGCGTAATTGATTATAACAAGGCTAGTAGTTATATTTAAGTGTAAATGGAAAAGAAATAGACCACTAAGTCAAGTAATAAATTGATTAAATGTATATGTAAATTAAAAGATGATAATTGAAAATAAGTAAATAATAAGGTATATAATAATGATAATATTAATCAAGTGAAAGGGAAAGATAGTGTTTTAATTATAAGGAATGTAGATAGATTAAATTGTAAAGTTAATTATTAAAAGGTTGCAGTGAATTAAGCTGCAATGAAAACTAATTGAATAAAAGTAATGAGAGGGACTAACAAATTAAGTGTAGCGGAAATAAATTAGAAGATTAGAAGTGCTTAATTGAGTACATCGGGAGATAAGAATTTTTATAGTAATAACAATTAAGAATAGAGTAATTAATAAATAGTGTTAAGATAAAAGAAAATATATAGGTCATTATTGTGAATAATAATAATAATATAAGTGACCAATGTCAATAAGAAATAATATATTAGTAATAAAATTATAATGTCGTATATATGGACCAAATGAATAGTAAAAAGAGACAGTTATAGGTTAATCGATAACTAAGTGATAAGTGAAAATTGTTAAACAAAACGAGTGTCTAAGTGGAATGACATTGATAAGTGATATTATAAAGTAAAATCATTGATAAGTATAGAATCAAATTAACAAAGAGAATGTTAGAAATGCAAGAAAGTAATAGTATTTGATCAGCGTTACTAGTAGTGAAATAATAATAAATTATTAAGTAAGTTGATAAACAATTTAGTGTCCACAATTAAATTGTAATCGAACACACAAATTAAAAGAAGAATCTAATAGATTATTTACAAGAATAAAAGTATTAAAAAGAGATACGTATGGAATTAATTGTAAATGATAAACCGAATAAAGTGTTAAGCGACAAGAGACATTAGTACACACGATAAGTTAGTGATAATAGAAACGAAAAGATTAAAACAAATAAATAAGTTAAAACACCGAAATTGGCAAATAATAGTGAAATTGACAACTATAAAGATTAACAGTGTAAATGACAGTGGAATCGATAAGTGTAAAGGTTAACAGTGTGAGTAATAGTGAAAGTGTTAAATGGTATAATAGCGAATAACGTATTGCAGTGTAGTGATAATGCTAAGGATAAGGTTAGTGAACGCCATAAAGGCATGCTATAAACTGTTTAAAAGATTTAGAAAATTTGCCTCCATAATCTAAATACAGTAAAACAATTAAGTGATCAAGTATGTAGGACTAGTATGGAAAACCTAGGATAAGTATCCACCACTAAGCATTTTAATGCTCAGCGCGTAAGTGTTTATGCACGCAGGTTATAATAGCTAGACGTGGCTGAAGACATAGAAGTAATCAAGGATTGAGCGACAGCAAGGATCGAAGGTTGCATGGCATGTATACGATCTTAGTTGGGAAAAGTTATGGTATGGGTAGGTAGTTTACATCCGGTATCCGCATCATTTACGGGTATAAGGGTGTTACAAGGCCCACGTTGGAAGGTCCGTTCATCCTTAAGAAGCTGTTGTCAAAGGGAGCCGCGATTCTGTCGGATAGCGATGGCAATGAATTCAAAGAACCGATCAATATTGATAGACTCAAGAGGTTCCATGGTAAAAGATAATAAAATCAAAAGAAGAGAATAAAAGACCTGCAGGTCGAAAACTAAAAAAAGGCAGCCTTGCTAAAATTGGGCGCCTCGTCAGGATGAAAATCGAAAAAAGGCATCCTGGTCAAAAATTAGAGGCTTGAGAGAAAATGTCCAATCAAGAAAACCCGAAAGGGCTGATTGGTAACTGGAGTTGGTGCTATCAAAATTTAGTTCCATGAATGAATGTAGTTCTACATAATTGAGTTAGTGCCAAAAATGATCATGTATGCCGAAATTGTATTGAAATGTACACAATTTTGTGAAATAAAATAAGACTTGATTTATTCATTTACATCGTTGTCTAATTCTGCTTTAAAAAAGAAACATATTGCTCAAAATGCATGCAAAGCTAAACTATGCCCTACTACTACTCTCGTCGGCCAAATGCCTAAGTCATCGTGTTCAGTTATCAGATGTCCGGCTAAGTACCCACCTCTTGTACGCACTAGTGGAGGTAACAGAGAGATTCTCGAAGGGAGGTATGACAGTCTTCAATGGAAGTTGGCTCCACGGCTCATGATAGCGAGAGGCAAAAGCTGCAAAAAAGACTCCGCCTTGAAAGGATAAAGGGGACCTCACCACATCTTGAGTCATCCCCAGTTGACGAGCACAGCGGGCCGTAATATAGAAATGAGCCTCGCAAAGCCCGCATAAGGGAATGCATCCTGAGGATCCATCGATTACTGCACTGGATAGAGGAAGCCAAGCGTGCATGAAGCTAATATCCTCGTCCGATAATTCGCTAAATCTGGCAATACCTGCATCGAAGGTCGCAAATGAGTATAGCTGTTGTCGTGGAAGGAAGTGTCTCGGAGAGGATTAGGTGATGACCCTATGAGGTGGCTCTGACAGCAGCTTTAACTTCTCTTGCAACCATATCTTAAAGGCGAAACAAGGAAAAATAAAAGCCAAAGAAAATAAGATAAAAAGGCAAAGAAAAAGCCGCTGAAGCGAATTGGGTTCACTTCAGGCAAAAGTAAGGCATAGGGTTGTGTGAAAATCCGAAAAGGACGCAATTCCTGCTAAGAAAAGCTTGTGTGGAAATCCACAAGGGACGCACTACCTTTTAAAACAATGACTTACCTGGAGTAATAAGGGGCTTCAAGAGAAAGTAGTAGAAGATCCAGCATGGACAGAATCAAGACCTATGATGGTCTTAGCAAGGATCAGTGGAAAAGGAGTCAGCCCGCGGTGAAAGTCGTCCAAAATTCAAAACAGACGGAGGTCTCCAATCAATTCCTTTGAAGTCACAATCAGATACTTCATCAAGCAAAA
The DNA here is from genome assembly GCA_947683425.1 of Excoecaria cochinchinensis. Lineage (NCBI taxonomy): Eukaryota > Viridiplantae > Streptophyta > Magnoliopsida > Malpighiales > Euphorbiaceae > Excoecaria > Excoecaria cochinchinensis. Next base: position 81,644 of record CANTUQ010000043.1, read on the forward strand.
AAGAAAGATGACACTTACGCTGTATGAAGGAATGTCGGAGAACTCATCCAGTGCCTCAATCAGGGGTTCTAAGGCAAACGTAGGCCCCTGAGGAACTAGACGGGCAGCGTCAGAAGGGGCAATGCTTAAAGCCAGTGCTACATCTTGAGTCTGAACCAGACCGCAGCGGGGAATGCAAGGCAGGGTGCTAGGTGGATACCAGGTCCCTGTAATAGCAGCAAGCTCTTCAGGTAGGGGGCACAGTTCCTGGTAGGTGAACCTAAAGACATGAAATCGTGGGTCCTAAAAATGAGCCACAGCCAAAAGAATGTTATAGTCCACTTTGACTCTCCTCAAGAATTTCAGACCAGAAAATGGAGTCAGGGAAGAGTTTTCCCAAGTTTGTGGATCATCTAGAATTGGGTGCATCCTGGCAATAGTGGCAGAAGACATTTCTCAAGTCCTATGGTTGAAAGTTTAAAACTAGCAAAGGAAATAAGGAAGAAAAGGGGAAAAACTAGAGGGAGGAACTTGCTGCAAAAGTTAGAATAAGTGAGAAAGCACGAAGTCCAAGAAAATGGTGAAATTTATAGAATTGCTTTACTGACGGCATTCCCATTCCTCATTTTAGATGGCAAGCCCATCTATCATTTGTCCACCTGGCAGATCTATGCATCATCATCATGCATATCACAAACATCGAAAGAAAATTAATTAGGTAATTAATGAGGGTTAAAAACGGAATCTAGAAAGACAGATGGCATTCCCGTCGCTCGCTCCTAAAGACGGATAACCCGTCTATAAGGAAATTCTATATAAAAAGGAGCGCCGAAGGGGTGGCAGTCTCTTTTTTCTCTTCCCTTTTCGTTTTCCTCTGCTAACTGACGCCCCCATTCCTTTTTTTTTCCTCATATTTTCTTCAATTTTAGTCCTTTTTTTAACACTGATTGCACCATAGTATTCCTTGCATGGGCGGGAACATTAGGAAGTGTATTTTCTATATTCTCGTCAAGTTTCTTTTTTTCTGCAATTTCCAGGTAAGTAAGCAACTTTCCTTTTTTTTATTTTTTTTTATTTATTCTTTATTTTTTATGCATAAATAGGCTAATTTAATCTATTTTTGCATGGTTTATTTTTAGTTGAATTTAAAATGCCATGGTTTAGTTAATTTTTTTTTTTAATGTTGTTCTTTTAACTTTAAGTACATGTATAAAGTAATTTAAAGTGTCATTTTTAATCGATTATAAATGCATAGAGTAAGTAATATGCTGTTTCTTTAGTTGATTTTGAGGATGGTTAGATATGTTTTGAGTAAGGTAATATGCTGTTTTGAGAACAATTAATGATAAATGCATGAGTAGTGTAAATGAATAGAATGTGATATTTTTCTGAACATTTTTATTTAGTTATATGTACAGACATGGCCCTAGGAAGCATGTACATTGGAACTAGTATTAAGAATTAGAATATATTGCACTGTTGCTTGGGGCCCGAGGCCTGTCCCTCGTTGCTGCTTTTTATGCAGGAAGTTGGGCACACCCTTGCCGGGGTGCTGCTAAATTTTTTTATTTTTTTTTTCAATTGTATTGTACTGTTGCTTGGGGCCTGAGGCCTGTCCCTTGTACTTCTCTGTTTTCTTATGCGGGAGGTCTGGCACATCCATGCCGGGATGCTGCTTAAATTTTTTGTTCAGGCACATTCCTACCAGGATGCTGCCCAAATTTTTTTTTTATTAGGTCCATTTGTGACTATGATGCTAAACTAATTGTTTACTTTCTTTCTAAGATGCCACCACGATGATATATTCTGCGTGATCAGCCTGAGCGTCGAGCCTCGGATTGGATGAGTGTCGAGGCTAGGCAGAGGTATGCAGCGCTGGCTCAAGTGTAGTTTCGGGCCAGCCGCTTCATCTCCAGGCCATTCCTTGAGGCCCTAGGGATGGTGGACGAGGTCGATGCTCTGATAGCGAGGGCAGGATGGACTGAGTTTCTGACACCGGCTTTCCAGACCCATCCGGAGATAGTTCGGTAGTTCCTCGCTACACTGCAGTAAGGGGGGTTCCAGAGATCTGACATAGAAGAGGGTGTCACAGAGTTCTGGATCGAGGGCCACCAGTATAGCATTACCCGTCAATGATTTGCACAGGCTATGGGGCTTTCATTTGGGTAGGATGTTATAGTGCCCCATAGAGCAGTCAGACGCCACCACTGGGCGGTCATTGCCTAGCCGGGAATGCCGTATGACCATGATACGACAAAGAGTACGGTACTCTCGTCATAGGCTCTTCGTTACATTCATATGGTTCTATCCAGCTCCTATCTGGGACGAGCTGGTAACCCGGGGTCCCTCAACGCTGCAGAGATTTGAAGTTTATGGGCCATGGTTGCAGGCCAGCGGCTCAACATTAGCCATGAGATTTTGGTTAACTTGGCGAGAGTGTCTAGGGGAACAACCCCTGTGGTGTATGTTGGTGGAGTGATTACCAGGCTACTTTTGAGTTTGGATGTCTGTCCGGATGTCCTTGGGCATGCTCTAGATGAGAGCATTTAAGTAGACGCTCCGGCAGCTCTCACGATGGCCATGGTAGTACCGATACAGGGTCAGGCCAAGACATATAGACTTCGCACTATCCACGAGACCAGGCGCGCATTTGGCCTTCCCTCACTAGAGCAGCCTCAGGATCAGCCTCAGGATCAGCCTCAAATGAAGGAGTAACCTCCCGAGCACCCACAGCACCAGGAGGGCCAGCCTTCCAAGCACCCAGACTACCAGGAGGGTTAGCCTCCTTAGCCGCAGCCCGAGGAGGAGCAGCCTCGTACACCTTCCGACATGGGGATTGAGTTCACCATGGACGACTTATTTAGTACTCCTCAAGTGCAGAGGGTACAGAGTCCTACTCCTCCTCCGCCATCGAGGGTGTAGCAGACAGTTCCCCGGGCACCTGAGAGATTCTGTCCATATGCTAGAGCAGGGGACCCAGGGGCATCTACTTCCACAGTTCCACCACCAGAGTGGGCACCAGAGTCAGCTCCCCCTCCATCAGCACCATCAACTCACCCAGCACAGCCAGATTTCACTGCAATTTCGACTTCTATATTTGCATCCTTCAAGCGCAGATAGGAGGAGAGATATAGGACCCTTCTCGAGCAGGTCGGGGAGCAAGATAGGGTCATGCTAGAGCGGCTGGATCAGCAATAGGGTATCATACAGGAACAGGGGAGGCTCATCGATCATTTGAGATAGGAGCAAGAGAGGCTCGGGGGTCAGTTGAGATAGGAGATGAGGGCCTCCCAGGATGAGGCGACCAAGAGGACAAACACATCTTTATAGATGGTAGATGAGTCGGTCGAGGCCCTCAAGTTCAAAATCCAAATTCTGGAGGGTGCCATACCTCCCATCGCCCAGTCTATCCGGGAGTTTAGAGAGCAGACAGAGGATATACTGAGGCATATGGGGACCACCTCCACAGGTCAGACCCTTCGGCTGGGCGATGCTTTCAGAGAGTTAGGGGGGTCATTACAGATACACTGCAGTTCATGACAGTATATGCACAGCCCTTCCTCGATGGGTATGCTCAGGTCCAATTCCAACAGCAGGACCCAGTAAGAGTGTAGCCATTGTCTGTACCGGTGGCCGTACCTCCTAGATATCAGCAGGATGCCAAAGCCTCAGCTGCTCAGCAGCCCGGACCATCAGCCCCTCCCAGTCAGCCATCTACTTCAGGCACAGGATCCTTTACTTCTTCATCATGGGGCCAGCCAGTCCATCTATCAGATGACGATGATGATCCAGAAGAGGAGCCCTCAGATTATCCACCATTATAGGCTGTTCAAGGAGTTCTTTTGGTTCTGTATTTTATATTCTCATTATTATAATCACATTTGTATATTATACAAAATTTATCTTTTTAGTGGAAAACATTTATGGTTAACTGGTTAAATTTACATGTCATTTCTTTATATTTATCATTTTATTATTTGAGTTTCTCTTAAAAAAGACAATTGATCATATAATAAAAAGGATGATAAATAATAAATAGAAACATAAAAATGTTCTTAAATCTACCAGTCAAGTTAATTTGAGCAAGAATTAACAGGAATCTTTTACAATACAGGAACCTGGTTTTACACCAATCCAAAAATGACCAGCAGTCAAAAAGAAGGATAAACAAATCAAATGCTAAGTCCTTTAAGATTACATTTAACCAACTCTATATTGTAGATCAGATGGGGATCAGTAAATCAGAGTCTTACCTTGCAGATCGGATGGCGGTCAGCAGAATGGAATATCTAATTACACACCTTGCAGATCGAATGGGGGTTAACAAGGAAAGTTCTCAAGCTGAGACGAGGGAAGCGGTACAAATCAGACTCCGTGCAGACCGAGACGAGGCCAGCAAAATACATGCAGTAGAACAGATCACAACTGGGATTGTAGTTAGAGAACACTACATCTCACAGACACTGCACGAGCAGAGACAAGGCTAGCAGAACACATGAGGTAGAACAAATCGCAGCTGGGATTGTAGTTAGAGAACACAATATCTCACAGATACCGCGCGAGCCGAGACGAGTCCAGCAGAGCACATGCGGTAGAATAGATCACAAACAGAGGTTGTAGTCAGAGAGTACTGCATCTCACCGACACCATGCAGGCTGGGATGAGGCTAGCGGATCACCAGCGATAGAACAGATCGCAATAGAGGATGTAGTTAGACAACACTTCACCTCACACTGTGCAGGCGGGACGAGGCTAGCGGATCACCAGTGGTAGAACAGATCGCAACAGAGGATGTAGTTAGATAACACTTCACCTCACACTGCGCAGGCCAAGATGAGGCTAGCGGGACAGACCAGCTGCCGTGCAGACCGAGATGAGGTTAGAGGGGGATAGCGATAGAATAGATCGCAACAAAGGATGCAGTTAGAAAACACTTCACCGCACGCCGTACAAGCCGACCGAAGGCGAGCGGGACAATGCGATAGAAAATATTGCAAATGAGCAACAGTCTGATAGGACTACAGCTCAATGGCAACAAGTTGCAACATTCCACATAGTAAAAAGGTAAGGGCTACCTCAGGTACTTATCTCTTTCCTTCTTCTCTGAATTTTGGCTCATCTAGGCACTAGTGCACTAGTTTCCCCAAAATTGGGGGCAACTGTAAACACCGTGCCCTGAGGCAGTCCAGATCAGAGTTACACGATGAAGAGATCAATGTTTATTTTCGGATAAATTGATGGAAGTCGGAGGTTTTCGTCCCTCGGTTTCACAAGGATTAAAGTCTTTCTCTCTATAGCGCGAGATTTTCAAAGAGTTTTGGAAATTTAGCATGAAAATTGAGATTTTGCTCCGTAAACGGGAAGCCCGTCTCTATTTGGTGTTCCCCGTCTCTTGCATTGAGAGATGGGCCGTCGCTTGGATAAACGGGCCGTCTCTTGTGTTGTAGAGACGGTCTTCTGTAGTATGAGTGACGGACACGTGTCCATATAGAGACGGCCGTCCCTAGTCCCATGTCTCGATCTGTCTGTTGTCCAGATTACCACGCGTACCCTTCTTACAGACACCCGTTTGTAGTTCTTCGGATGGCCGTCGGTAGTGGATCAGATTAGATAACGCCGGATTTTGTGAATTTTATCTCATAAGTTTAAAAACTCTTCAAATTTGAATGGGATAGGGATAGTTAATGGGATTAAAACTGAATTTCAATTTCCTTTTCAAATTCAAATTCTTTAAATTGATATTTATCCCAATTATCTTATAAAGTCTATAAATAGTGGATTAAGTTTCATTATTTGGGGTTAGCAAAATTTTTAAGGGGAAAATCTATTTGTGAACAATTTACCAAAATCCAAATTTAACAGTTTTTCTCAAGATCTCTATTTTCAGTTGTTTTTTTTATTCCATAAAAATTCTTTCAACCTTTCTACTCTTTTCTCAATTTTTACTTGCGAATTAAGTTAATTTGAGGAAACAAAATTCATTCGTTTCCATCAATCCGGCTAATTCCAATATTTGAATCGCTTTCAAATTTTCGAGAAACAAAAATATAAATTTTCTTTTCTTGATCCACTTTTTTCGATCCTTGTGAAACGTGCGGGACCGAAGTCATTCGATGTCCACCCAAAAGGTAAAATCCGAGGGTAAACATTATGGATTAATATTTGTGTAATTTAATTGACTTGTATTAATTATTTTTGATTTAATAAGATTTTTTTTAACAAAGAATTTCAATTGGAGTTTTTGAAGTTTTTATCGATTTTCTGGAATCAGGGGTGACCGATGGGCAGAGTGCTCACTGACGCCCGTCCCTAATTTGACAGACAGGACGTAGATGATGCACCACTCCGTCCGCCGGTCACACTAGGGACACCCGTCGGTAATGTGCAGAAGGCCGTCCCTGGGCAAATTCTCATGATTTTAACTTGTTTCTTTTACTTTTTTTTATTTCCTTTTATCTTTTAACTTATTTTCTTTAAAATTTCATGTTATTTTACTTTTCTTTATTTTACTTTATTCTTGATTTTGACACTGGTATGTTTATTTTTATGAGTTATTATCTGACCATTTTGGATGAGTTGGTGTTGTTAATGATGGTGGCTGCGCCAATTTGAGGATTTCCATCCGGGTTCTTTCTTTACTCTTGTCTTTTTTTATTTTTAATCATTTTATTATGAAAATTGTTTAATCATGTTAAAGTAAAAATGGCCAAATATTTTATAGTAATTAATTTGGGATTTTCCGAAAATCGGGGACCAAAGTCCTATTTTTAGTCAATAAAATCGACACTTCTCAAAAATTGACTTGTAATAAATATGCATGGTAGGACCAATGTCCTCATTTCAATGCATATCTTTATTTTCTATATGATTTACCTATCATTTTATAATGGGGGTTGTATTCCGCCCCTAATGTTATTGTAATTTATTTTCGTGTATTTTATTTTATGTCAATTTACTGCTTTATCTACGTGAATGGATTGCGCTTTAATTAACTGCATTGTATGGAAAGTTGATGAAACAATAAATTCAAAACATAATTATAATATTAATCAAGGTACAAATAAATAAGAAGTTCCGAACCCACTCTGGTCTTGGGCTCAATGAGGTTAGAGGTCCATCTCAATGTTTTATTGGGATGGAACCTCCAAAATATCTCTTGTTCCCCACCAAAAGGCCTAATCTACATAATCCTAGGCTCCAAGGGGTTAGAGGATCATCCTAATGTTCTATTGGGTTGAGACCTCTAAGATCCCTCCGGTTTGCCCAAAATGGATATTTACACGCTGTGTAATCCTATGTTCCACGAGGTTAGAGGGTCATCCTAATGTTCTGTTAGGCTACCACCTCCAAGATCCTCTTGGCTTACCTAAAATGGATATGTATGCGCCGTCTTAGGCTCGCTGAGGCCAGACGACCCTTCCCAATGTTCTATTGGGTGGTGACTCCAAGAAACCACCTTGTTGCCCAATATAGACACACTTGTAATTCGTTGCAAGTTTTAACGAACCTCATCCCGATCGCCCAAAAAGCGGGTGGTTCAGGGTGCCCCGAGGTTCGGCGCACGTCACACTTGTGCATGTATATCGACTATCGGCAAATCAATAAGGTTACAGTGAAAAAAAAGTACTCATTGCCAAGGATAGAAGATTTGTTTGATCAGTTGAGAGGAGCTAGAGTTTTCTCCAAGATTGACTTGAGGTCTGGTTATTATCAGTTGTGGGTAAAGGATGTAGATATTACTAAGACTGCATTTAGGACAAGGTATGGTCACTATGAGTTTCTAGTGATGCCGTTTGGGTTGACCAATGTGCCAGCGGCTTTTATGGATCTAATGGATAGGGTATTTCGGCCATACCTTGACCGATTTCTCGTTATGTTCGTTGATGATATTTTGGTATATTCAAAGGATGAGCGCGAATATGAGGACCATTTGCGTATTATACTTCAAGTTTTGAGAGATCATCAGTTGTTTGCCAAGCTTAGCAAGTGTGATTTTTGGCTAAAAGATGTATCATTTTTGGGTCATATTGTTTCCTCGGAAGGTATCCGACTTGATCCATCCAAGATTGAGGCAATAGTGAATAGGAAGCCACCTCGGAATGTGCCTAAAGTGAGAAGTTTCTTTTGGTTAGCTGGTTATTACAAGCGGTTTATTAAGGGATTTTCGGTTATTGCTTCGGCTTTGACAAAGTTACTTCGAAAACAAGTGAAGTTTGAATGGACTGACCAGTATCAAGCTAGTTTTGACAAACTTAAGAGAATGTTAGTAGAGGCTCCTGTACTTACTCAACCCATTTTGGCTAAGGAGTATACCATGTACAGTGATGCTTTAAGTATTGGGTTTTGATGCAGGATAGGAAGGTAGTGGCATATGCGTCTAGGCAGCTGAAGCCTCATGAGCAGAACTACCCTATGCAAGACCTGGAATTAGCAATTATTGTCTTTTCTCTTAAGATTTGGTGACATTGTTTGTATGGTCAGACTTGAAGGATTTTCACCAACCATAAGAGTTTGAAGTATTTGATTTCCCAAAAAAAGTTGAATTTGAGATAGCGAAGATGGTTGGAATTATTTAAGGATAATGATTGTACTATAGACTGCCATCCAGGCAAGTCAAATGTTGCTGCAGATGCTGTCAGTCAAAGTCGATTTCGGGTTTAGCAATACAGCGTGGTAAGTGGAGAATTGATTCTGATGGAGCTTTGATTGCCCAGTTGAAAGCTAGGCCTAGTCTGAAACAATTGATTGTTGATGCTCAGAAAGATGACCTAAAATTGCAGTAAGCATTGCAAGTGGTTCTGACTGGAAAATGCAAGCTTCGTATTTGACTTCATTATTGGTAGCCTTATACCTCAACTTCATGGCTAACGATAGCTTTTAACCATCCGAGGTCATAAGAATAATCCCTGCTCCTTCCCCTTTACTATTAACTGTCCCGTCGAAAAACATCTGTTGCCCTTGTACTCCTATCGCCATGACATCTTCATCTGGGAAATTGTATTCAAGCTCGTCTCCTACAATAGGATGTTCAGTTAAGAAGTAGGCTATAGCCCTTCCCTTGATGGTTTTTCTAGTGATGTATTCTACATCAAATTCTTGTAACAGTTACACCCACCTTCCCATTTTTTCTAGTAAAGAGCGTGCTTCCTGATGGTACCTAAGTGGGTTATGTTTGGCAACTGCTTGTACGCTGAAGGAATGAAAGTAGTGTCGTAACTTTTAGAGACCCAGATTACTGCTAAGCATATGTTTTCTACTTCAACATAATTGGCTTCATACGGTAGGAATTTCTTGCTAAGATAATAAACGGCAAACTCCACTCCAAATTCATCCTCCTGAGCCATCATGGCACCCACTAAACTGTCTTCTTGTAACAGGCCAAAAACCATCATAGATGTATTGAGCATGATTAGTGTAATTAAGTGAGTGTAAAATTAGGGTTTACAGACTTGGACTAAATTGAAAATGAGAATTTTAGGGACTCAATTACAAGAAATTAAAGTATTGTAGTGACCAAAGTGTTATTGTACATGATTAGTGTAAGTGGAAGATTAATTAAGCGAAGTGGTGATTAATTAATGTTAATGAAGAGTTAGTGGAGTTCCATGTGGAAAAATTCTGTTTAAGTGGAATCCAAGTGTCATTGTAGGAGTTAGCCATCTAGCACCTGAGGGTTATTGCATGGATAACACCTTGCATTTGGCATGCATATATATAGTGTGGGTTAGTGGAAAAATCTATCCTTTGTGTCTTTTCTTTGGTTTGGCCGTCTCTCCATATCTGCTCCTTCTTCCTTTTCTTCTTCATTTCGTCTTGGTCTCTTCTCATAGTTCCTTAGAGCTAGGGTTGCATGGTTGAGGGGATTAAGTGTTAAGTTAGAAAGGTAAATTTAAGTTAAGTGTTCTTCATCTTCTTCTTTTTCTTTATTTGGACTTCAGTTTTGATGTTAATCCTACTTTGAATATGTGTATGTGTATGTGTATGTGGCTAAAAGTTGGAGAACCTAGTAAGAAAGCCAAGGGTAAAGAGAAGGTCATCTAGTTGTGAAGTGAAGGAGTTCTTCAAGAGGTTTGGGATTTTACTTGAAATCTATGTACATTTGCATGTGTGTTTTGTCTGGGGAAAATGTGGGATATGAAGGGTTTAAAGGCTCTTCTAAATTCTGGGTTGTATTAGTATGGCATGATGAGTAGATGAAACTCTATTGATTATTATGTGTTGGGTTGATGATATGCATGATAGTAGGTTAGTGTAAGAGCTATGATTGTGAAGGTAATAATTATATATTATAATAAGACTTGATTAAGTGATAAGTTGCAAGTATGTGTAGATGGTATGAAGTATGTTGATGAATTCCTTAAAGTGCATGTAAAGTATATAGTGACAACAAGTGTTCAAAGTGGTGTGTGAAATTGAGAATGTGGCATATTTTTTGTGTTCTATCAAGGGCGCAATAGAATGCTTCGATTAGTGACTGTTGCTGAATTGTGCTCTGTCGCGAGCGTGTTAATGGGCATGAACATGACAGTAGCATTTGTGCCATTCTATCATGTGCGCAAGCCATATCATGAGCGTGACAGAAGTGAAATCCCTGCTCTGTTGTGGGCGCGACAAGGGTCGCGAGCGCGATGTTTCTATAGTTTTCAAATGCGAATCTTTTATTTTTAATTCTTATAAATTATACTATGCGACTTATAATTGTTATGCATAAAGGATTAATAAGTGTTTTATACATGAGAACATTGATGTTATATGAATGACTATATTTTAAATAACATGATGCAAGTTTGTTCTACGTGATGACTTGTACCATGACGTTGCTTTTTGGAGCTGTATGAGTACCTTACTATGCGAACAAATAATACTATGTGAATGAACAATATTGTGCGAATGACATTTATTATGCGAATGAATGATACTTTGTGAATAAATATATGATAAGTAAATTAATCATTAAGCCGGTAATTGAGTCATGGATAGATAAGCATGCTTATAAAAGGCTAGTGATTTGTAGCTGCCAGTGCGACACCGACGGGTGTCTAGTGTTTGATACCGATGGGTATCCAGTGATAAAGTGATAATATATTATTAGTGTACCGGTATCTACTTCTATATGATTCAAGCTATCTAAATGGAATTAATGGTATATAGTAACGACAATAATGTGTACATGTGCATATAACAAGTTAGTGCTTATTTTGACTAGTGGTAGTGATAGCGATGCTATATTGAGTGTCATTGGTGTTAGGATACATGGTTATGTTAGTTATATGTAGTGATGGCATTGAAGCCTTCTGCTGGCATTGTAAATTGAATAGTGATACTATAAAGTATGGATTAATGAATGTTGGCATGTTAGTGAACTAATAAATGGACTTCTAATTCATGGTGTTCTTTGTGATTCAAGCATGTTATATTCACATAGTATTAATATATGAATGCTTGTATTAGTATTGCTTTGTTTACATCCCCACTAAGCGTTATCGCTTAGCATGAGTGTTGGCTCCCATGTAGGTTTACAGCATTGAGTTTGTAACACCCCTTACCCATACCGTGGTCCAGCGGGTTCACCACGACGGTTCAAGGTGTTACCGAAAAAGCCGCTTTTAGGATTACCAAATTTATGTTAACAATCATGATTATAAAAATTTCTTTCATTTCAAAAACCATAAAATCGCATGTAAAGAAAATGATTGCACAACCACTTTATAAACTACAAATTCCCATAGCTTATTACATACAAATCAATCATACACTGATATTACATTCTTACATAACTTATGTTTTGAATTTGCAAAACTTACAAACATTCTTAAGACTATACAAATCCAATCCTAAGATCTCTTCATAAACTTGCATTGGCCTGGACAGCTACGGATGACTCTTAAAAGATTCGATCACTGCACCTACATGGATTAAAAGAAAATCCGTGCTAAGCATAAAGCTTAGTGGGAAACACATATAATATAGACGACCACTAAGAATGGCCGTCAAACAAATTCGTTTATGGAAGCATTATATAAAACATGATCATACAGTTCATCACTATCTCAATAAATCAAGGGAAATCTTAATAGTGTAAACATATATATATATATATTAATTAATACATGCTTTTATTTGCATAACGATGTTAACAAATCACTTACACAATATTTACATCTTTCCGCCTCTTTTAAATATCATTTGTTCACTTGTTCACATTCATTCTAGTTTACACATTCAGTTCACATACCTTGCTTACAGATGCCTTATCACATTATTTTATCAAATCAAAGAAGTATTTAGTTCACCATAACAAAATACATCTTATACATTTCATATAGTATCATTTTCATAATTCACATTACTCTATGTTATATTCACATAGTTAAGCCTGTAAACTTAAGAAGTGGATAACGAGTGAAGACATTGGTACCCGTAGGTACAAAAATAATTTCTTTCTTTTCATTTTAAAAACATTTTCACATTGGGGGATTTTAAACAAGATACAACTTATAAGGATCATGAGGACCTAAATGGTGACCTGATCAAGGTCTAGAACACATTGGGACTGCAGCTAACAGAACTCTATAGGCATGCCTATCTATCCACTACTCGACTTGCAGGCCAAATTATTTATCCAATTATTGTTCAATTAATCGCATAGAATAACATCCTTTAATAAAAAAAAAAAACAATATCATATCACTTAGTAGTTTACTTACATATATGGCTTGTATGGTATCACATATTATAGTTCATATATTGATTCATATATAATTTATAAGTACGAAACTATGCATAGTACATCAAATAAAAGAACATTCATAGTGTAAAAGAGGTTCGCGCTCGCGACATAGTCGAAGTACACTATTTACCGCACCCAAGACTACCAGTCGCACTCGCGACCACGAGCTGTACGATCTATGTCGCACTCGCACATAAGGCCACGCTCGCGATAGACAACATCTCGATGGAATCTGTGTTATAGAAATGTCTGTCGCTCTCGCGACATAGGTCGCACTCGCGACATAGTCGAGCCCATGCTCTATTACCGATCTAAATAGATCTCCTTAAGCCAACCTTCCCCAAAACCATGCAATTAACCCAAGAACTTTAACACAATCATTTCAAACTATTCAATTATCCCTTATTATTCATTGTTTAGACAATCATTCAAGAACCATTTATATATGAAAGATTCATTTCATTTTCAGTTTATGATATACTTAACAAAATAATTTAATTTGATCTTCCCATCATATGACAATTTTAAACCGTAAGTAAGCTTACTAGAGACTTGAATCATTAATGGCCTGATAAACTTTTTATACACCTACACATACATGTCACATTTATTTTTAACAAGTACCAAGGCATTATCAGAGTTTCAATTGATACATTATCTTTTATGCACGAATAAGTTTCTATGCTTTGGTTTGGACTTGGAATGGTATTCCAAGATTCCTACGGATCCTAAGGGATTGAGAATCAGAACCCCCACCCCCCCCCCCCCTCCCGTAGTTCCAAAGGTTCAATATACAAAATTGTGGTATTTTCCCTTATAATTCATTAACATATCATGTCATGCCGCTTCTATATGTGTTCGGAGGTGTTCGACTCATTAAGCTTTTAAATTTCTTAGCAATTAATCTTATTCATAACCTTAGTCACTTGTATTTCAAAGTGATAGCCATTTATATACCTTTTTACAAACTCCAAACTTGAGATGGATACGCTTTAAAAAGTTTCAGTGAAGTACAGGTTTATTTCGGAAGGAAAAACATACAAAATACAAAAACTATAGCAGGGTAAAGGTGGGCAATGATTCATGCCAACCATGGGGTTCCAAAAAAGATAAACAACTTTCATTTAGGTTGTTCTGTCATGCTCGTGACCATGGTCGCGCTCGGGACAGAAGCCTACGATGACAGAACTTGTTTTCACTTGAAATTTGAACTGCCTAAACCAATATGTAAACCTCATTTTTAGGCAAAACATCCTTCTTAAGAAATCATCCCTAGGATATTCGATTTCATATAGAACAAACTTTAGGAAATTTGGACACCAAAATCATCAGATATGATCAACAGAATCTATACTGCTCCCTTGAACCCAGGTAGAGAAGATACCTTCTCTTCTAGAGCACTTTTGGGACACTTAAAGCAAAACTTTGCTCAAGACTATCTCTGGGACATATGTAGGTATGTGTCTTAGCTTTTTACTGGAGATAGCAGCATACCATTTGGAGTTCCGAAACTCCAGTTACAATCTAATAACCAAAGAGTGGTTAGGTGTATTCTAGCACAGTTTTCACCTAAATCCTATTCACATGCATATTTTAACAATTTAAAGCCAACACTCACTATCATCATCACCTATCATCAAAAACACATTCAAGTAACTTATATAAAAACCAATATACTCAAAACTCATACATAAATAAAAAGTTTCCAAACATCATCGTCCTTTGCTCCAACAAGCTTGATTGACTACTCTTCCTTGCTCACATACTCTTCCATAGTCACAAACATCCAATTTTATCATCAAAACACACATAGCATCAATTAATATTTCTAGCTACTCAAAGAAGTATTGAAGAAATCAAAAGCTCATAATTTACCTTTCTAGCTCAAACCCCTCACTTAAAACACTTGAGCTTGAAGAGAGGAAATGGCATTAGAAGAAGAAAATGAAGAAGAAGAAGGAGAAGGAGGAGGAGGAGGAGGAGGAGGAGGAGGAAACATGAGGAAAGAGAGAGATGAGGAGAATTCCCTTCTTTCTCCCGTCCCTCTCGCTTCATTTAAACTCCCTTTAATCCATACTTATCCCTAAATGCCAAGTGTCACTATCCCATTGGTCCATTCTAGTTTTTTATGTCAAATCCCCTTTTAATCCCTCAATTTTAAATTCTTATTACATTCAACCCATAACTTTATTATTCCCAATATTGGTCGACATAATTAATTAACTTTCATTAATTAAATCCATGATTATGAAATGCCCAACTTGTCCTCAACTTTTCAATTAATACCAAACACGTCCTCCACTACCTTTAGCCATTTTTAATCCATCACTTACATATTTTTGGTCGCCAAAATAATTATTTTATTGCCATTCAAGGCATAACGACATAATTGTGCAATTTACCGAAACTTGCCGAAACTTTCAAATTAATGACGGTTGTGTCCTTCCTAACACTTTCGTCGCTAAATCAAACACATTTGGTTTCTGCTACACCATAAACTTGTCTTAATCCAACTAGGGTGTATTTTGGGGTGTTACAGAGTTACTGTAGGCCGCTATAGGAGCTTGAAGTCTTCTAGCTAGGTTGTTTTATTTTGATATTGTATATGTAGAGCTCCATTTTTGTATAAGATAAGCATATAATGTAATATGTAATTTTGTATTTTAATATGTAAGCTATATGGACTAATGATAGTGATAGTGTTAATAGTAGTTTTAATAGTGATTAAGTATTGTTTAGCGTTGCGTAGCATCCCTATATCCTCTTAAGGGGTATTGGGCCGTTATACTTATATTGCTAGATACAGGATTAGAGGTTTGGTAGGACGTGGTGGCCTTAAGACTAGCAGATTTAGGAGATAATCCCTAATAGTATCAAAGGCCACTTAACAATCACTATTCCATGCAACCGATTGATTCTTCCTGAGAAGCTTGAAGATTGGCTCACATACCGAAGCTAGCTTGGCAATAAACCGTCTGATGTACTGAAGCTTTCCCAGGAAACTTCTAACTTCCTTCTCTTTCTGAGGCATTGGCATCTCTCTAATCGCCTTGACCTTATCAAGATCCACTTTAATTACTCTCTGACTTACCAAATGGCCTAACAGCTTACCTGAGGTAACTCCGAAAAAGTATTTCTGGGGATTGAAGCATATATTGTACTTATTGATCGTTTGAAAGAACTTTTCCAAAGCCTCGAAATGACCTTCACTAGTAGTCGACTTGATTATCAAGTCGTCAAAATAGACTTTCACCTTCTTATGGATCAAGTCACTGAGAATCTTAGTAGCCATTCTTTGATATGTCGCTCCAGCGTTCTTTAACTCAAAAGGCATGAGTCTGTAGGCAAATGCAGCCCATGCAGTGATGAAAGCTGCTTTGATTCGATCTATAATCTTGACTTTGATCTATAAACTTTTCCAAAGCCTCGAAATGACCTTCACTAGTAGTCGACTTGATTATCAAGTCGTCGAAATACACTTTCACCTTCTTATGGATCAAGTCACTGAGAATCTTAGTAGCCATTCTTTGATATGTCGCTCCAGCGTTCTTTAACTCAAAAGGCATGAGTCTGTAGGCAAATGCAGCCCATGCAGTGATGAAAGCTGCTTTGATTCGATCTATAATCTTGTTGAGCATTTGCTTTTACCTTACATACCCATCCACAAAACTGTACATCATGCAAGCAGCCGCACTATCTACCAGCACATCAATATGAGTCAAAGAGAAATCATCTTCCATGCAAGCTTTGTTGAGATCCCGGTAGTCCACACATACTTGAACTCTTTCGTCCTTTTTAGCTGCAGGAACCACATTAGCCAACTAAGTCGGGTATTAAACCTCTATTAGGAATTTAGCCTCAATCTGCTTATGGACCTTTTCTTGCACCTTTTGCGCCCATTCTGGCCTAAGTCTTTCTGAGCTTTTTCTTGATTGGTTTACACTCTGGGTAAGTTGGAATGGTATGTTCAGTGATGTCTCGGTCAATTCCCAGCATGTCCTCGTAGGTCCAGGCAAAGACTTTCTCATATTTTCTTTAAGATTCTCTCAAATTTGAACCTCTCCTTAGGAGTTATGTCTGACGCTATCAAAATTTCCTTTAGGTTCTCTAAAGTTCTGAGATTAAATGCAGTTGTACTAGTTGAATTAATATAAAAAATGAATGCAACATGTTTATGATCATGTGAAATGAAATCATCAGAAACATCATACAAGTAAGCAAAGTTGTAATAGCCCTAATACCGGGTTAGTCGTAAATAGTATTTTTCTAGAGTGAATAGTGTTTTCGGGGTGAATAGTACTTCTCGAAATTAAAAAAAAATTTTATTAGACCATTGGATAGAGCTCGTCAATGTGAGTCTGTAGGGCAAATCTTGTGTCAATTGGAGGTCAAACAAGTCCGAAATGGCTGAAACAGTAAACAAAAGTATTTATTTCGGTGAAAAGTGGGCCCAGGTGGGATCCACTAAAAAGTAAAAGTGGGCCCAAGTGGGACCTATTGAAAAGTAAAAAGTGGGCCTAGGTGGGACCCACTGAAAGGAAAAAATGGGGCCTACTGAATAGTAAATGTGGGACCATGATGAGATCAGCGATGTCATGATGATAAATAGTAACTGTGTCCCCTAAAGTGCAATATCATCATTGACTAGGTCCCATTGAATAGTGATAGCATCTTTGACTAGTCTATGAATAGTAACTGTGGATCTGTAAATAATAACTGTGAGGCCCACAAAATAGTGACTCCGGGGTCAATAGTATCCAAAAATATTTTATTTCACCATCAGAAAGAGGATGAAAAATGTAGTAAAATGGTGTAATCTAGTGTAAAATCGAGGTCAAATAGGCTTCCGAAAGTTACTCTGAAGTTTCTCTGGTTCGGTTCAATTGAACCAAGGTTTGACTGAACTTTGACCAAATTTTTATAAATAGTTAGAGTTGACAAAATGGTCTACTGTAAGAGGATAAAAGGCTTAGAATAATTTTTAGAAATTTTTGACAGTATTAGAATTGTATTTTACGGCAGTACCAGATTGAACAGAATTGGACCGATTTAAGTGAACCGGATCCCAAATGGACTACGATTGAACTAAAATTTTTCAAGGAGACTAATTTTAATATTATAAGAATGATGGAATTAGTTGGAGGTAAAAATGAATTCAGAAACATTAAATTTCACCAAAATAGTGAAAAATGACTCGAAAACTGAAAATTGGACCAAATCGGCTCAACCACTTTGGTTGGACCTGGTTGGGTCCAATTGGACCCATATAAATATACCTAAAAATATGGAAATCCCCTTGGATTCCATTTTTTTCATCCTCTCTCTTCTTCCTCTCTTGGCTGAGTTCTTCCTCCTCTATTCTCTCTAATTTTTCTTTCATCTTTTTCTTCATCTCACCTCAAGATCAAACCTCCCTAACATAATTCAGCTCATCTAGAATACATTGGTGGTCTCATAATTTCATTTGGAGAAGTAAAAGGGGGTGAAATCTAGACTTGAAGTTTAGGTGTAAAATTGAGATAAGAGATTTAAGTATTTTTAATTTGGTTTTAAGGTTCCTAAAGGTAATATAGGATGTGAATAAGAGGTTTATCAAGTTTATTTGATGAAATCAAATTTGGTTTTGATTAAATTTTAATTTTTTTATTTTGACATAATTATGTCCAATAGGTGAGGGAACCTCCAATCAAGCTAAGGGCAAGGAAAAGGATAATTAAGAAGTATATTTCAAGGATCTAAGGTTTGTGATTTCAAATTCCATTTAATTCCATGGTAAAAGCATGAATTTAAGTTATATTCGTGAAGAAAGTATGTGATTTATGCATTTTTAATTGAAATTAAGATGTGATTCATTCTTAGGGATGTTAAAAATAATGGTATGGAGGATTAAATTTAAGAAATAAATTTTGTGTGAAAAGTTCCTTCTTTGGCCGAATGTGATTCATGAGTTTTCATGATGTTTTATGTATAATTATGATGGATCTATGGTATTTGGCATGTGAACTAATGTATGGTATGTGTTAGAGCAAGTGAAAATATCATGAGGCATGTAATGCATGTATGGCCGAATGTATGTCATGTGTAAAGTCATGTTTTTTATGAGTTTTCATGGAAATTGATGGTATGGTGATGTTATACATCATTAAATTGGCCTAAATAAATGATAAAATTGATAAAAAGAATTAATGTAAATAAATTGGTATGTGGGCCATATGCATGTATGTATGTATGCATGTGTACCATGATGAAATAATAAGTTTACGTGACATATGATGATGCAATAATGATAATCACATGTGAAATGATGAAATGGTATAAAAAATAATAAAATATTATGATGATATACCATAAAAAAATAAGTATATTATATTAATAAGGTGACAAATAAAATAATATTGCCCTATGTAGTGATCTGGTAGTCAAGTCTAGTTCAGGATATGTTGGCATGCCATAGGGACATAAGACCGTAGGTGTGAGCAAGGCATCTCATATTTTTATAAGCTAATGATGGTCCTACTACTTTATCTGAATACCTGAATTGTATTATTCTATATTAAAAGACAGTGGTGGTCCCACAGGACTCTACTGGTATTTCTGTGAACTTCTGGAGTTCACATCTCGTTTATCCTGTATATAGAGTCTGCCAGTGTGTTACAGGGGCATAATTGTAAAAATAAGATTAAAATGGTTAAAATGTGATTAAAATAATATTTATATGGAAAAAGGACATAAATATTATTATATAAAAAAGTTTGAGGGAAAAATTGTAATTTTATGCATATGTGTGTTAAGGATGATTAATAAGGGTAAAAATATAAATAAATGGTTAAATATGAAAATTTGCCAATTTATAGGGGTAAAAATGTAATTTGGCATGAAAATGGTAATTGGATTGTAAAATTGTAATTTGGCATGTAAATTAATGGTAAAATTATAATATTAGTGAAAATAATTAAATTAGTGGTATAACGGTAATATTAGTGAAATTAAAATGAACTAATGGCATAACTGTAATATTGGTGAAGTATAATTGAACTAATGGCATTTTCGTCATTTTCAAAAAGTTTAAGGGTATAAGTGAAATATTACCATAAGCTAAGGATAAACTGGTAAATAAGATTATTTATGTGTTAATTGTGTAATTGCCTAATTGTGTGTTTTAAAGATAATTAAATAAAATATTGCATGAATAATTGATAATTAAATCAATTATGTTTAATTATGAATATTTAAATGATACTGTTTATTGAATATTATTATGAATGAAAAATTAAATTAAGTGAAAATTTATGGAATTGCAATCACCACTGAGCATATTTAATGCTCAGTACGTAGTTTTGTTTGACTGCGTGCAGGTATTTCGTAAGATTTTTGGAGCAGAGCATACCTCACACTTTAGAAGTGGTATGGAAGAAATTTATTGGAATATTTAAGTATATTAAGAAGTTTGGCATGTATGTGTCTCATAATATTACTTTTAGGTTTTGGACTGTAATAGATTTTATAACTGTCTAGCATATTGTGATTGGCATGCTTCATAATTGGTAGAAATTAAGTTAATACAATTCGTAAAGTAAAATATAGATTTTCAAGTTAAAGGAAAATTGAGTAGATGAATAGTAACTTAGACAGTTATAGGTCAATCGGCATAGTTGATAGTGAATTACGTTTGATGATTAATTAATCAGTATTAATAGACTTAAGTAAATTGTTTTTGCCATATGGAACTATTCGAATAGCACTATTTATACGGTACTATTCATACATACGGTACTATTCGCGTATACAATACTATTCACATATACGGTACTATTCACATATATGGAAAAAAATTAGCGGTTTTAATTAATTGTCTAGTTAATAACCTGAATAGTTTTGAGTAAATGACATAAGAATAGGTTTGAGTCTAAGAGGATATAATTGAAAGAAATCATAAGTTGTTTAAAAGGAAAGATTAAAAATTGGACCTAGTGGAGTTTTGCTAATGGACCAAAGGTGGAATTGGAAGGGAGTGGAGTGGAATCCACGTCGGGAGTCAGGGGTGAGCCAACACCTTCTTTGCATGCACATATAAAGATTTAGAAGAGAAATTGAAGAGGCAGAATTGTCTCTTTTGCATGTTGATCCGGCTCCCCAGAGCTGCCCTCTTCTTCTCTTTGTTCTTCGTTTATTTTACTTCTTTGCATGTTTGATTTGCAAGAGTTGGTTGGGTTTGAAGTGATTTCCGTGAGAAGCTGAGAAGGTAAGTTTGGATTGCAATTTGATGTCTTCTTCTTCTTCTTCTCCTTCTTCTTAGATGATAGTTTGGATGGTTTTGAGTTGTTTGATATGGACTAAGAGTGTGTCTTGATTGATTGTACAAGAAGAATTGGACAAGAGGAAGGCTAAAGGAAAGGAAAAGGTCTAGCTAGTGAGAGGGTTCAGCAAGCTGCATTTTGAGAGGTTTGGGATATATGTGTTATGTGTTATGTGTGAACCTTGCTAAAGTGATGTGTATGTGTTGTTTAGTTTGGAATTAAATTGTATAATTTATGTATGAATGTGTGGTTTGAAAAATTGAGTGTGATTATGTGTTATTTGATGGAAAGCATAATGGAAGTGTGCAAATGATGCGTGATGAGTTAATAAATATTGAACAATAGCCTTGAGTATAGTAAGTGAACAAACATGAACCCTAATTTAGAAGATGTGAATGATAATTAGTGTGATTATTGGCATGTTGATTGCATATAGACATATTAACTAAGTGTATATTGTACAGTTATAAGTGTATGTGGATTGTGTTATTGTGTTGGTGTTAAATTGAAAGGCATGTTCATGTTATCTATAGAGAGGATTGTAAGAGTGCTATTGAGCACAGCTATGTTTTGGCAAAACATAGCTATGTATTGGCATTTTTGCATAGGTCACGGTGACAAGCAATCTGGTTGCCACCGTGAGATATGCAAAGATTGCATTCTGTCCGGATGATTTCGGTGCGTCACGGTGACAAGCACTTTGGTTGCCACCGTGAGGTACCTTGTTTTGCATTCTGCCTGGATTCTGGTGGTATGTCACGGTCACAACAAATGGGTTGTCACCGTGAGGTACTCTTGAATTGTATTCTATTTTGGTAATTCTGAGCATGTCACGGTCACAACCAATTGGTTGCCATTGTGAGGTATTTCAAACATGTGATTTGCTTTATTTAGCTTTAACAAACATTAATCATGATGGTTAATGGGATTCTTATTTAGTTTAACACTCCTAATTGATTATGTTAAGCATGATGAATCATGTTCGCTTATGTGAATAAACATGTATAAGTAATACGTATGAAAATGTGTAGGTGATGTGATTGTCCTAGTAATGTATAGTGGATAGAATATATGAATTTTATGTTGTATTGAGCTATAAGATACATGTGTACATGGAATAAGAATATAAATTAGAATATGCATAAATTTTGACATGAATAACTGTTATAAGCCTGAGATGTTCATAAAAGTGGATAGATGGGCATGCCTATAAAGGGTTAGATGTATCGCAGTTGCTAGATGTTTGGCACCGACGGGTATCTAGATGTTTGATACCTTTGGTATCTAGATGAATTGAGAGTCCGGTCTGCAGATGATTTGACACTTCTGTCTCTAAATGTTAGATACTGTTCATCAGTATCCAGATGTTTACCCGTATCCACTTACGTTATGAGTCAGGCTTTTAGTTGTTGCAATGAATATACGAGATGTTACTAGATGTAAATGAGTTACAGGAAATGCTAATAGAAGTACATGACTATTGTATCAAAGATGTTTATATGAGTTTACAAATGCATATGAGAACCTATTAGTTGTACATGAATATGCTAGACATTTGCTATTATGCTCATATGTAAATAAATGGACATGATATGCAATGATATGGTATTTCATGTTATATGAGCCGATAATTAGAGTTAGAAGAATTTAAACATGATATATGTTACACGAAATTGTACATATGTTCAAAGCATGTTTGATAGTATGCCTATCATGTTATAAGTATAATAAATGCTTATTTCTTTTATATGTCCATAAATGAATAACATATCAATTATTGATATGTTAGATGATTTATGCTTGTGACTTCATCGGAAGTCTATTACTTGTGATATCCCCACTAAGCGTTATCGCTTAGCATGGGTGTTTTTCCCGCATAGGTTAACAGGTTCAGTGAAGAGGTGGACATCTGCAGGTCATGGCCAGTAGGAGTATAGTCGAATTTTTTTTTTTTGTATAAGTGATAAAGTACTTTTGTATAGTTTTGCATATGCAAATGTATAGCATTTTTGTATTTGATATGTAAATGTTAAAGTATAGAGATGTTTTTGTGATGTATAAAGAACAGTTATTTTATGTAATGTAAATGACTATGAGATTCTATTTTGAGGCATATTTTTTCCGCTGTGTATGTAACATGTATGATTACTATTCCCACTGCCGCATGATTGTTTTGTATGTGTATGCATGTGTGGTGACCTGATATCCTCCCAAGGGGTATTGGGACGTTACAACTTGTGGTATGAGAGCATAGGTAGATGGTTTAGGACAATAAGATATTAGAGTATTGATTAGATGTATTTGAGTTTGTTTAGAGTCGTGGCCTAATGCAGATGTTGTCTTGTGTAGAGTATAGATGGAATCGGATCCGAGAGAGAATGTAGGAGAGACAACGGCAAGTGTGAATGTAGTGAGAGTTAATCAGCCTGCACCTGAGCGACCTCCAGCTGACGGTCCAGGTATAGCTCAGGACAATCCGACAATAGTGCAAGGGTTGATGCAATTTATAGACAGATTGACTGCTCCTAAGGTTCCTTTAGATCTTATTAGAAAGAGAGGAGCAGAAGAGTTTAGTGGGACTACTTTGGATTAGTCAAATGTGGCTGAGTTTTGGTTGGAAAAGACGGAAAGGATGCTGCAAGTAATTAATTGTCCTCAAAATCAGCGGGTGACTTGTCCAGTATCATTACTGCAAGGTCCAACTTATGACTTATGGAAATTGGTGCAACAAAATCCCCAACGACCAGATGAGTTGACATGGAACTTCTTTGCTCAGGAATTTGAGAAAAAGTATGTCACCAAAGCTATAAGAGGACCTCTATCCGCGATGGCTGTTATGCAGTCGGCGAATGATTATCAGTTAGTTTTGGCTGCCCTTAAATTGGTAGATTGTAAGTTGGTAAATCAACGGAAAGAGCAAAAGAGGAAAGTATTAGAAAATGATAGAATTAGTAGTAAGAGGACACGAGGAGTTGTAAGTGGGCAGGTTACTAAAGTTTCGATTCGAGAGCCTGCATTGATAGGTAGTGTTGTGCCACCTTCCAGTAGAGGTAGCACAATACCTAAGTGTGAACATTGTCAAAGGAATCATTGGGGTACATGCAGGAAGCTCACGGGAGCATGTTTTAAGTGTGGCGGTATGGACCACATGTTTGCCAACTATCCGGAGATTAAAGAGAATTCAGGTTAGCCAATAAGTAAGGGAATTATGAATGTGTTTGGATTAGTCAGAAGTGGTAGAGGAAGAGGTAGAGCAGCTCAAGTTATGTTGGAGACAATAGAGAAGCCAGTTGCTCCTGCCGGTTCAGGTCGAGTCTTTGCTATGATCATGGAAGAGGTCGATGATCCTGCCGGTCCATCTGGTAAGTTTTACATTTGTGTATTAATTGGAATGATTTTCTGTTATTAGCATGGAAATTTCGAGAACGAAATTTCTTAAGGAGGGGAGAATTGTAATGACCCGAATCGTAACCTAGAAGAATTGTATGTGTTATTTGTGTTGTTAGGGTACAATATTAAATGACATAAGTATGAGTTTGAGTCTAAGAGGATATAATTGAAAGAAATCATAAGTTGTTTAAAAGGAAAGATTGAAAGAGGGACCTAGTGGAGTTTTGCTAATGGACCAAAGATGGAATTGGAAGGGAGTGGAGTGGAATCCACGTAGGGAGTGTGGGATGAGCCAACACCCCTTTGCATGCACATATAAAGATTTAGGAGAGAGATTGAAGAGGCAGAATTGTCTCTTTTGCATGTTGATTCGGCTCCCCATAGTTTCCCTCTTCTTCTCTTTGTTCTTCTTTTCTTTTACTTCTTTGCATGTTTGATTTGCAAGAGTTGGTAGGGTTTGAAGTGATTTATGTGAGAAGCTAAGAAGATAAGTTTGGAGT
Organism: Excoecaria cochinchinensis; assembly: GCA_947683425.1. NCBI lineage: Eukaryota > Viridiplantae > Streptophyta > Magnoliopsida > Malpighiales > Euphorbiaceae > Excoecaria > Excoecaria cochinchinensis. The sequence continues at coordinate 106,540 of CANTUQ010000043.1, forward strand.
TGAATTTGATGTGTTCTTCTTCTTCTTCTCCTTTTCTTAGATGATAGTTTGGATAGTTTTTAGTTTTTGATGTGGACTAAGAGTGTGTCTTGACTGATTGTGAGAGAAGAATCGGACAAGAGGAAGGCTAAAGGCAAGGAAAAGGTTTAGCTAGTGAGAGGGATCAACAAGCTGCATTTTGAGAGGTTTGGGATATATGTGTTATATGTTAACCTTGCTTAACTGATGTGTATGTGTTGTTTAGTTTGGAATTAAAGTGTATAATTGATGTATGAATTTGTGGTTTGAGAAATTGAATGTGATTATGTGTTATTTGATGGAAAGCATAATTGAAGTGTGCAAATGATGGGTGATGAGTTACTAAATATTGAATAATAGCCTTGAGCATAGTAAGTGAACAAGCACGAACCCTAATTTAGAAGATGTGAATGATAATTAGTGTGATTATTGGCGTGTTGATTGCATATAGACATATGAACAAAGTGTATATTGTACAGTTATATGTGTATGTGGATTGTGTTATTGTGTTGGTGTTAAATTGAAAGGCATGTTCATGTTATGTATAGAGAGGATTGTAAGTGTGCTGTTGAGCACAGCTGTGTTATGGCAAAACACAGCTGTGTATTGGCAATTTTGCATAGGTCACGGTGACAAGCAATCTGGTTGCCACCATGAGATATGCAAATATTGTATTCTGTTCGGATGATTTTGGTATGTCTCGATGACAAGCACTTTGGTTGCCACCGTGAGGTACCCTGATTTGCATTCTACCTAGATTCTAGTGGTATGTCACGGTCACAATAAATGGCTTGTCACCGTGAGGTACTCTTAAATTATATTCTGTTTTGGTAATTCTGAGCATGTCATGGTCTCGACTAATTGGTTGCCACCGTGAGCTATTTCCAACATGTGATTTGCTTTATTTAGCCTTACCAAATGTTAATCATGATGGTTAATGGGATTCTTATTTAGTTTCACACTTGTAAATGAGTATGTTAAGCATGATGAATCGTGTTTGCTTATGTGAATAAACATGTATAAGCGATACGTATTAACATGTGTAGGTGATGTGTATGTCCTAGTGATGTAAAGTGGATAGAATATATGAATTTTATGTTGTATTGAGCTATAAGATACATGTGTACATGGAATGAGAATATGCATATGTTTTGACATGAATAACTGTTATAAGCCTGAGATGTTCATAAAAGTGGATAGATCGGCATGCCTATAAAGGGTTAGATGTATCGCAGCTGCTAGATGTTTGGCATCGACGGGTGTCTAGATGTTTGATAACTTTGGTTTCTAGATGAATTGAGACTCCGATCTCCAGATGATTTGAGACTTTTGTCTCTAGATGTTTGATACTGTTCATCAGTATCTAGTTGTTTACCCGTATCCATTTACGTTATGAGTCAGGCTTTTACTTTTTGTAATGAATATACGAGATGTTACTATATGTAAATGATTTACAGGAAATGCTAATAGAAGTACATTACGTTTATATGAGTTTACAAATGCATATGAGAAGCTATTAGTTGTAGATGAATATGCTAGACATTTGCTATCATGCTCATATGTATATAAATGGACATGATATGCAATGGTATGGTATTTCATGTTTAATGAGCTGATAGTTAGAGTTAGAAGAATATGAACATGATATAGGTTACACGAAATTGTAGATATGTTCAAAGCATGTTTGATAGTATGCCTATCATGTTATAAGTATGATAAATGCATATTTCTTTTATATGTCCGTAAATGAAATGCATATCAATTATTGATATGTTAGATGATTGAGGCTTCTGACTTCGTCAGAAGTCTATTACTTGTGATATCCCCACTAAGCGTTATCACTTAGCACATGTGTTTTTCCCGTGTAGGTTTACAGGTTCGGTGAGGAGGTGGACATCTGCAGGTCATGGCTACAAGGAGTATAGTTGAAGTTTTTTTTTTTTTTGTATAAGTGATAAAGTACTTTTGTATAGTTTTGCGTATGCAAATGTATAGCATTTTTGTATATGATATGTAAATGTTAAAGTAGAGAGATGTTTTTGTAATGTATAAAGAACAATAATATTATGGAATCTAAATGACTATGAGATTCTATTTTGAGCCATGTTTATTCCGCTACGTATGTAACATGTATGATTACTATTCCCACTTTCGTATGATTGTTTTGTATGTGTGTGGCGACCTGATATCCTCCCAAGGGGTATTGGGGCGTTACAAGTTGTGGTATCAGAGCATAGGTAGATGGTTTAGGACAATAAGATATTAGAGTATTGATTAGGCGTATTTAAGTCTGTCTAGATTTGTGGCGTAATACAGATGCTTTCTTGTGTATAGTATAGATGGAATCAGATCTGAGCGAGAATGTAGGGGAGACGACGAAAAATGTGAATCCAATGAGAGTTAATCAGCCTGCACCTGAGCGACCTCCAGCTGACGGTCAAGGTATAGCTCAGGACAATCCGACAATAGTGCAAGGGTTGATGCAATTTATAGACAGATTGACTGCTCCTAAGGTTCCTTCAGATCTTATTAGAAAGAGTTTAGTGGGACTACTTTGGATCAGTCGAATGTGGATGAGTTTTTGTTGGAAAAGATGAAAAGGATACTGCAAGAAATTAATTGTCCTCAAAATCAGCGGGTGACTTGTGCAGTATCATTACTGCAAGGTCCAGCTTATGACTGGTGGAAATTGGTGCTTCGAAATCCCCAACGACCAGATGAGTTGTCATGGAACTTCTTTGCTCAAGAATTTGAGAAAAAGTATGTCACCAAAGTGTATAGAGAAGCGAAATAGAAGGAGTTTGTAAGTTTGAAACAAAGGAGTATGCCAATAGGAAAATATGAGAAGGAATTTAGTTGACTGAGTAAGTATGTGCCAAATGCATTACTAACAGAAGACTTCAGATGTCGACAGTTTAAGGACAGATTGAGAGAGTCTGTTAGAGGACCTCTATCAGCGATGGCGGTTATGCAGTCGACGAATTTTTATCAGTTAGTTTTGGCTGCCCTAAAATTGGAAGATGCTGAGTTGGTTAAGCAACGGAAAGAGCAAAAGAGGAAAGTATTAGAAAATGATAGAGTTAGTAGTAAGAAGACACGAGGAGTTATAAGTGGACAGGATACTAGAGGATCAATTCGAGAGCCTGCATCGATGGGTAGTGTTGTGCCACCTTCCAACAGAGGTAGCACAATACCTAAGTGTTACCATTGTTAAAGGAATCATTGGAGTACATGCAGGAAGCTCACGGGAGCATGTTTTAAGTGTGGCTGTATAGACCACATGTTTGCCAACAACCCTGAGATTAAAGAGAATTCGGGTTTGCTAGTGAGTAAAGGAAATGTGAATGTGTCTGGATCAATCAGAAGTGGCGGAGGAAGAGGTAGAGCAGCTCAATTAATGTCGAAGACAATAGAGAAGCCAATTGCTCCTGGCGGTTCTGGTCGAGTCTTCGCTATGATCGGGGAAGAGGTTGATAATCCTGCCAATCTATCTGGTAAGTTTTACATTTGTGTATTGACTGGAATGATGTTCTATTATTAGTGTGGAAATTTCGATGATGAAATTTCTTAAGGACGGGAGAATTGTAATGACCCGAATTTTACCCTAGAAGAATTGTATGCGTTATTTGTGTTGTGAGGGTACAACAGTAAATGACAGAAGTATGAGTTTGAGTCTAAGAGGATATAACTGAAAGAAATCATAAGTTGTTTAAAAGGAAAGATTGAAAGAGGGACCTAGTGGAGTTTTGCTAATGGACCAAAGGTGGAATTTGAAGGGAGTGGAGTGCAATCCACGTGGGGAGTGAGGGATGAGACAACATCCTCTTTGCATGCACATATAAAGATTTAGGAGAGAGATTGAAGAGGCAGGATTGTCTCTTTTGCATGTTGATCCGGCTCCCCATAGCTGCCCTCTTCTTCTCTTTGTTCTTCTTTTCTTTTACTTCTTTGCATGTTTGATTTGCAAGAGTTGGTTGGGTTTGAAGTGATTTATGTTAGAAGCTAAGAAGGTAAGTTTTGATTGGAATTTACTATCTTCTTTTTCTTCTTCTTCTTCTTCTTAGAGGATAGTTTTGATGGTTATAAGTTTTTTGATATAGACTAAGGGTGTGTCTTGATTGATTGTGCAAGAAGAATCGAACAAGAGGAAGGCAAAAGGCAAGGGAAAGGTCTAGCTAGTGAGAGGGTTCAGCAAGCTACATTTTGAGAGGTTAACCTTGCTTAAGTTATGTGTATGTATTGTTTAGTCTGGAATTAAAGTGTATAATTGATGTATGGATGTGTGGTTTGAGAAATTGAGTGTGATTATGTGTTATTTGATGGAAAGTATAATTAAAGTCTGCAAATGATGTGTGATGAGTTTTTGAATATTGAACAATAGCTTTAAGCATAGTAAGTGAACAAGCATGAACCCTAATTTAGAAGATGTGAATGATAATTTGTGTGATTATTGGCATGTTGATTGCATATAGACATATGAACTAAGTGTATATTGTACAGTTATAAGTGTATGTGGATTGTGTTATTATGTCGGTGTTAAATTGAAAGGCATGTTCATGTTATGTATAGAGAGGATTGTAAGTGTGCTGTTGAGCACAGCTGTGTCTTGGCAAAACACAGCTGTGTATTGGCATTTTTGCATAGGTCATGGTGACAAGCAATCTAGTTGCCACCGTGAGATATGCAAAGATTGTATTATGTCCTGATGATTTTGGTATGTCACGGTGACAAGCACTTTTGTTGCCACCGTGAGGTACCCTGATTTGCATTCTACCAGGATTCTGGTGGTATGTCACGGTCACAACAAATGGGTTGTCACCGTGAGGTACTCTTGAATTGTATTCCGTTTTGGTAATTCTGAGCATGTCACGGTCATGACCAATTGGTTGCCACCGTGAGGTGTTTCCAACATGTGATTTGCTTTATTTAGCCTTATCAAATGTTAATCATGATGGTTATTGGGATTCTTATTTAGTTTCTCACTTGTAATTGAGTATTTTAAGCATGATGAATCATGTTTGGTTATGTGAATAAACATGTATAAGCGATACGTATGAACATGTGTAGGTGATGTGTATGTCCTAGTAATGTACAGTGGATAGAATATATGAATTTTATGTTGTATTGAGCAATAAGATACATGTGTACGTGGAATGAGAATATGCATATGTTTTGACATGAGTAACTGTTATAAGTTTGAGATGTTCATAAAAGTGGATAGATCGGCATGCCTATAAAGGGTTAGATGTATCGCAGCTGCTAGATGTTTGGCACCGACGGGTGTCTAGATGTTTGATACCTTTGGAATCTAGATGAATTGAGACTCCAGTCTCCAGATGATTTGAGACTTCTGTCTCTAGATGTTTGATAATGTTCATTAGTATCTAGATGTTTACCCATATCCACTTACTTTATGAGTCAGGCTTTTACTTTTTGCATTAAATATACGAGATGTTACTATATGTAAATGACTTACAGGAAATGCTAATAGAAGTACATGACTATTGTATCAAAGATGTTTATATGATTTTACAAATGCATATGAGAAGCAATTAGTTGGAGATGAATATGCTAGACATTTGCCATTATGCTCATATGTATATAAATGGACATGATATGCAATGATATGGTATTTCATGTTATATGTGCTGATAGTTAGATTTAGAAGAATATGAACATGATATATGTTACACGAAATTATAGATATGTTCAAAGCATGTTTGATACTATGCCTATCATATTATAAGTATGATAAATGCATATTTCTTTTATATGTCCGTAAATGAAATGCGTATCAATTATTGATATGTTAGATGATTGATGCTTGTGACTTCATCAAAAGTCTATTACTTGTGAAATCCCCACTAAGCGTTATCGCTTAGCACGGGTGTTTTTCTCGTGTAGGTTTACAAGTTCAGTGAGGAGGTGGACATCTGTAGGTCATGGCCACTGGGAGTGTAGTCGAATTTTTATTTTTTTTTTCTATAAGTGATAAAGTACTTTTGTATAGTTTTGCATATGCAAATGTATAGCATTCTTGTATATGATATGTAAATGTTAAAGTAGAGAGATGTTTATGTAATGTATAAAGAACAACAATATTATGGAATGTAAATGACTACGAGATTCTATTTTGAGGCATGTTTATTCCACTGCGTATGTAACATATATGATTACTATTGCCACTTTCGCATGATTGTTTTGTATGTGTATGGGTGTGTGGCGACCTGATATGCTCCCAAGATGTATTAGGGCGTTACAAGTTGTGGTATCAGAGCATAGGTAGATAGTTTAGGATAATAAGATATTAGAGTATTGATTAGATGTATTTGAGTTTGTCTAGAGTCGTGGCCTAATGCAGATGCTTTCTTGTGTATAGTATAGATAGAACCGGATCTGAGCGAGAATGTAGGAGAGGCGACGGGAAATGTGAATCCAGTGAGAGTTAATCAGCCTGCACCTGAGCGACCTCCGACTGACGATCCAGGTATAGCTCAGGACAATTCGACAATAGTGCAAGGGTTGGTGCAATTTATAGATAGATTGACTGCTCCTAAGTCTCCTTCAGATCTTATTAGAAAGAGTTTAGTGGGACTACTTTGGATCAGTTAAATGTGGCTGAGTTTTTATTGGAAAAGGCGGAAAGGATATTGCAAGAAACTAATTGTCCTCAAAATCAGCGGGTGACTTGTGCAGTATCATTACTGCAAGGTCCAGCTTATGACTGGTGGAAATTAGTGCCTCGAAATCCCCACTGACCAGATGAGTTGTTATGGAACTTCTTTGCTCAAAAATTTTAGAGAGTATGTCACCAAAGCGTATAGAGAAGCAAAATAGAAGTAGTTTATAAGTTTGAAACAAATGATTATGACATAGGAGAATATGAGAAGGAATTTAGTTGATTGAGAAAGTATGTGCCAAATGCATTACTAATAGAAGACTTCAGATGTCGACAGTTTAACGATAGATTGAGAGAGTCTATTAGAGGACCTCTATCAGCGATGGCTGTTATGCAGTCGGTGAATTATTATGAGTTAGTTTTTACTACCCTGAAATTGGAAGATGCTGAGTTGGTAAAGCAATGGAAAGAGCGAAAGAGGAAAGTATCAGAAAATGATAGAGTTAGTAGTAAGAAGACACGAGGATTTGTAAGTGGAAAGGATACTAGAGGATCGATTCGAGAGCCTGCATCGATGGGTAGTGTTGTGCCATCTTCCAGTAGAGGTAGCACAATCCTAAGTGTGAACATTGTCAAAGGAATCCCTGGGGTACATGCAGGAAGCTCACGGGAGCATGTTTTAAGTGTGGCGGTATAGACCACATGTTTACCAACTACACAGAGATTAAAGAGAATTCGGGCTTGCTAGTAAGTAAAGGAAATGTGAATGTGTTTAGATCAGTCAGAAGTGGTGGAGGAAGAGGTAGAGCAGCTCAATTAATGTCGAAGTCAATAAAGAAACCAATTGCTCCTGGCGGTTCAGGTCGAGTCTTCGCTATGATCATGGAAGAGGTCGATAATCCTGCCGATCCATCTCGTAAGTTTTACATTTGTGTATTGATTGGAATGATTTTCTATTATTAGCGTGGAAATTTCGAGGATGAAATTTCTTTAGGAGGGGAGAATTGTAATGACCCGAATTGTACCCTAGAAGAATTGTATGTGTTGTGAGGGTACGAGTGTAAATGACATAAGTATGAGTTTGAGTCTAGAAGGATATAATTGAAAGAAACCATAAGTTGTTTAAAAGGAAAGATTGAAAGAGGGACCTAGTGGAGTTTTGCTAATGGACCAAAGGTGGAATTAGAAGGGAGTGGAGTGGAATCCACGTAGGGAGTGAGGGATGAGCCAACATCCTCTTTGCATGGACATATAAAGATTTAGGAGAGAGATTGAAGAGGCAGAATTGTCTCTTTTGCTTGTTGATACGGCTCCCCATAGCTGCCCTCTCCTTCTCTTTGTTCTTCTTTTCTTTTACTTCTTTGCATGTTTGATTTGCAAGAGTTGGTTGGGTTTGAAGTGATTTCTTTGAGATGTTAAGAAGGTAAGTTTGGATTGGAATTTGCTGTCTTCTCCTTCTTCTTAGATGATAGTTTGGATGGTTTTGAGTTGTTTGATATGGACTAAGAGTGTGTCTTGATTGATTGTGCAAGAAGAATTGGATAAGAGGAAGGCTAAAGGCAAGGAAAAGGTCTAGCTAGTGAGAGGGTTCAGCAAGCTGCATTTTGAGAGGTTTGGGATATATGTGTTATGTGTTAACCTTGCTTAAGTCATGTATATGTATTGTTTAGTTTGGAATTAAATTGTATAATTGATGTATGAATGTGTGGTTTGAGAAATTGAGTGTGATTATGTGTTATTTGATGGAAAGCTTAATTGAAGTCTGGAAATGATGGGTGATGAGTTTTTGAATATTGAACAATAGCTTTGAGCATAGTAAGTGAACAAGCATGAACCCTAATTTAGAAGATGTGAATGATAATTAGTGTGATTATTTGCATGTTGATTGCATATAGAAATATGAACTAAGTGTATATTGTACAGTTATAAGTGTATGTGGATTGTGTTATTGTGTTGGTGTTAAATTGAAAGGCATGTTCATGTTATGTATAGAGAGGATTATAAGTGTGCTATTGAGCACAGCTGTGTTTTGGCAAAACACAGCTGTTTATTGGCATTTTTGCATAGGTCACGGTGACAAGCAATCTGGTTGCCACCATGAGATATGCAATGATTATATTCTGTCCGGATGATTTTGGTATATCACGGTGACAAGCACTTTGGTTGCCGCTATGAGGTACCCTGATTTGCATTCTGCTTGGATTCTGGTGGTATGTCACGGTCACAACAAATGGGTTGTCACCGTGAGGTACTTTTGAATTTTATTCTGTTTTGGTAATTCTAAGCATGTCATGGTCACAACCAATTGGTTACCACCGTGAGGTATTTCAAACATGTGATTTGCTTTGTTTAGCCTTATCCAATTTTAGTCATGATGGTTAATGGGATTCTTATTTAGTTTAACACTTCTAATTGAGTATGTTAAGCATGATGAATCATGTTTGCTTATGTGAATAAACATGTATAAGCGATACATATGAACATGTGTAGGTGATTTGTATGTCCTAGTAATGTATTGTGGATATAATATATGAACTTTATGTTGTATTAAGCTATAAGATACATGTGTACATGGATTGAGAATATAAATGAGAATATGCATATGTTTGGACATGAATAATAGTTAAAAGCCTGAAATGTTTATAAAAGTGGATAGATGGGCATGCCTATAAAGGGTTAGATGTATCGCAGCTGCTAGATGTTTGGCATCGACGGGTGTCTAGATGTTTGATACCTTTGGTATCTAGATGAATTGAGACTCCGATATCCAAATAATTTTAGACTTCTTTCTCTAGATTTTTGATACTGTTCATCAGTATCCAGTTGTTTACCCGTATCCACTTACGTTATGAGTCAAGCTTTTAGTTGTTGCAATGAATATACAAGATGTTACTATATGTAAATGATTTACAGGAAACGCTAATAGTAGTACATTACTATTGAATCAAAGATGTTTATATAAGTTTACAAATGCATATGAGAAGCTATTAGTTGTACATGAATATGCTAGACATTTGCTATCATGCTCATATGTATATAAATGGACATGATATGCAATGATATGGTATTTCATGTTATATGAGCTGATAGTTAGAGTTAGAAGAATATGAACTTGATATATGTTACACGAAATTGTAGATATGTTCAAAGCATGTTAGATAGTATGCCTATCATGTTATATGTAACGGCCATAAATGTACCCTAGTGGTAAGGTGATTAATAGTGTAGCGAGTATGCTAAAGTAAAGTGTGTTGTAAAATTAGGATTAAAGGTGCATGAATAAAGACTTATGTGTAGGTAGTTGAGGACTTAATTGAAGAAACAAAATGAGTTAAGTGACTAGTGCATGATTAACAATAAGTGCGGATTAATTAATGTTAAAGATGTTTTGTTGAATCATATTTGGATTAAAGGGAGTGGTGGTGGAGTCCACGTGTGAGCTAAGGAAGTTGGCACTTCTTCCTTTGCATGCAATATAAGGGGGTTTGTAGAGAGAGAGAGAGAGAGAGGCCACTAGCTTGCATGTGTTTTCCTGCGATTTCCATTTCTCTAAAATCTGCTTCCTCAACCTTTCTTTTCTGTGAGATTTCATTTGGTATTCTCCACTTTGATCTAATGAATTTTGCTATGTTTAGCAAGTATTTAGAGGTGGTAATTGATAGGTAAGTGGCTTAGTTGGATTACTCTTTATCTTCTCCAATTGCTCTTTGATTTTCAATTGGTATGGAATTTGATTTGGTGTTCCAATTCTAGAAATTGGACTATGTTTGTAGCTAAGAAATCAAAGCAAGACAAAGGGAAAGCTAAGATTGGAGAACCTATAGCTCAAAAGGAGATCTTTAGGAGCATAGGACAAGAGGTTTGGGAAACTTGCTTGTTTTGGTTATGTGTTAATTGATTTTATTATATTGAATGTTAAATGTTTGCATAAGGATATTTGTTGTGTGAATGGTATGAAAAGGTTGGTTGGTATGTGTTTCTTGACAAATTCTAAAGGCATGAGTATAGGAGATGCTTATTACATGATGAACTATAACTAGGGTTGCGGAACTTGTAATGTGCCAAATTCTATGCATCTTGAATTGGAATAATTTGAATGGAAATTGTGTAATTTGCTAGTTATTAGGTTGATTTGAAAAATGGAATGAGTATTGGAATGGTGGAATGGTAAGTCTTGTGAATGACATGAGAATTTAGGTGGTTTGCACAATTGTGATTTGGAACTCCTACATAGGTCACTGTGACAATCAAGAGATTGCCACCGTGAGGTATGCAAAGTTGCATTCTGCCTAGAAGTGAACTTGGTATGTCACGGTGACAACCTGCTTTATGTCACGGTGACAACCAAATGGTTGTGACCGTGAGATACCCAATGAAAGAATTCTATTTCGGGTAATTAGAGTATGTCATGATGACAACCAAAATGGTTGTGACCGTGAGATACCCTAGATTACATTCTCTTCTGAAACCTGTGGTATGTCACGGTGACAAACAAAATGGTTGTGACCGTGAGGTGCCCTATTTTTGTGCAAACTTCTTAGTCATTTGTGGTTGACGTCCAAATGGTAAAGCAATAAATAATTAAGTATAATAACACATAATAGGTGTTTAAAGTTGATAACAAATGGGATGAACATAGGTGATTAATGAGTTATATGATTTGTTACGTTATAATCTATGCCATGTTATTCCTTGAGACATGAGATGAGTTAAAAGAATATGAATTTGTCATTGGTATACAAATGTATGTGATAGAGGAACAATATTAATATTTGCTCTAATGAGTTGTGGTAACTGTTGGATCGTGTGATCAAATAAATTGATAATTGAATTGAACAAATATAGCCTGCGAGTCAAGTAGTGGATATATAGGCATGCCTATAGGGTCTAAGTGCTGCAGCCCAATGCGTCCGATTCCTCTGGAATCACAATGCGATTTGAATTCTTGCTGGATTCTTCAATGTGAAACATTGAATATGTTGCATTTTACTGTACCATAGGGTACCAATGCGAATGCGAGTATCCACGGATACACTGATTTTACTATACCCATGGTGTACCAATGCGATACCCGTTATCTGCATCTTTGAATTACATGCAAAATTAAACTAATGAAAGTAACAAGTGAACAATATGTGATATGAATAAATTATTGAGAATTCAATGTCAATGCAAATACTATTGCGAAGAAGATTATTATTCATGAGTTAAACCGGTTGATTATATGATTACAGCATATGCATCTATATGATACATGAATTTTGATAAACTGAATTGATGGATATTATACTTGTAATATGTTATATCTTTTAACTGTGTAGTTATTTTATTGTATGCTATATATATGTGTATTTGTTGTTTCACCACTAAGTGTTATCGCTTAGCACAGGTTTGCTAATTCGTGTAGGTTTGAACGCGAGGTGATCGTGAAGGACGAGTTCCATATTGCCAATGGTCAACACTAGGAGATTTGTGTAGGTTTTGGGTTTTTAGGCAATGAGTTTTGTAAATGTAATGTTTAATCCTTTTGCAACCAAGGAATCTGTATGAATGTAATAATTAAGTATTGTAAAGTAGACCTACAGTATATATGTATGATGTATATAAGCAAGTGAATGTGTAAATTATGCATGAGATATCCGCTGTATATGAATGCGTAGTGATGAAATTTATTTATACAGGTTTTGGTGTACGTGGAAGATAATGTTATGTGCATCTGATTGTTGTGTCGCGATCATTCTCGACTGCTTCAGCTGAGCTATTCCAGTGGTTGAGAATGGGCATCACAAGTAGTGGTATCAGAGCCTAGGTTTAGTCTTTTCTGGGAAGCAGGTAGTTTAGAGTATGTATAGTTGTGTTGACCTAATACGGTTGTCCTTGTTAAATGTGTAGTATTGATGGATCCTTCTCATAATTCCAGAGAGGAGACGACAGAAAGTGTTAATCCTCGAAAAGTGGAAGTGTCCGGGTCTGGACAGTCTAGGCCAGCCAGTTTTGGTAATGAGGTTCCAATGGTCCCGATGGAGGCCTTGTTAAAGATTTCTCAGGATATGGCGAGGGTGCTCGATCGTATAACGACACCAAAGGCTCCACTAGAATCCTTAAGGAAGCATGGAGCAGAGGAGTTTCATTGTACAAGATTAGATGAATAGGAACAAGCTAAATACTGGGTTGAGAAAGTGCAAAGGATTCTTGAAGAAATTAGGTGTCCTCCGGATCAGCGAGTAGAATGTGGTATATCGCTGCTTCAGGGTACTGCTTACGATTGGTGGAAACCAGTCCTACAGTATCTAATGCTTCCGGATTCGATCACTTGGGAATTTTTTGAAAAGGAATTCCGGAATAAGTATGTATCCAAGGAGTATAGAGAGGCGAATTGGAAGCAATTTCTGAATCCGAAACAAAGGGAGATGTCAGTGGTAGAATATGAGAAGGAATTATGCCGATTAAGTAAGTATGCACCACTTGGTGTCTTAACTGAGGAGTTTAGATGCCAGCAATTTGAAGATGGGTTGATTGAGCAAATTAAGGTATTATTGATCTCGATGACCACTGAGTAGAATGTTAGTTATTATCAAAAAGTTCAAGATGCAATGTGAGCTGAGAGGTCTTTGGGAATACAGAAAGAAAGAATGCAAAAGAGAAACTCTAACAGAGGTGGTTCTCATTCAGGTAAGAGACCAAGGGATTCTCAGATGGCACTGCCAGCTGAATCCGTGATTAGCTCAGCGGGCAGAGGTAGGAAGCAAGGGACTTCTCATGTGTTTGGGACTGGTAGAGGTATATCTTTTACCTGAAGTGAAGTACACGAATGTCCCCATTATGGAAAAAGGCATAGGGGAGAATGTTGGAGGATATCGGGTGCATATTTTAGATGTGGAAGCACCGAACATTTCTTAGCAAATTGTCCAAAGGCATATGAGGCAGCTGGGAATCAACAAGAGCAGAGCAAGGGTGGTTCTAATTTGCCACCGGCTAATAGAGGAAGAGGAAGAGGACGTGGCAAAGGTGGCCAGTCTAGAGGTGGAACTGAATCTGAAATAGTGAACAGACCTACTGTGGCACCAACTCGGGCTTATGCAATGAAGGCTCGAGAGGAACAGGATGCACCTGAGGTTATAGCAGGTACCTTTCTACTTTATGATGTAGAGATGTTTTAATTGACCCTGGATCAAATCATTCATATGTGTGCACTAAGAGAATATGTGATAAAATGTTTAATGCTGAATATTTGAAATATGATACATGTGTATCGAGTCCATTGGGGAGTAATGTGTTTGTGAACAAGGTGCATAGTAACTATTCATTAGTAGTACAAAGTTGTGCCTTTCCGATTGATTTGATTAAAATACCCTTTGATGAGTTTGATTTAATATTGGGTATGGATTGGTTAAGTAAACATAATGTGATAGTTGGCTGTAAGAAAAAGACAATGGTGCTTCGTAATAGTGAAGGAAGTAAAGTAACTGTGAAGGGTATTTATGCTAATCCACTTGTTAATGTGTTATCGGCGATGCAAGCGTACCGATGCTTGAGGAAGGGATGTGAGGCTTACTTGGCTCTTGTTTTGGATTCTAAAAGAGAGCAAGTAAGAATTCAGGATGTATCCATTGTGAGGGAGTTTCTAATGTGTTCCCAGAAGAACTACCTGAGGTACTGCCAACAAGAGAGGTAGAGTTATCGATTGATGTTGTGCCTGGAACAGTGGTAGTGTCCAAGGCGCCTTATCGAATGGCTCCTACAGAGCTAAAGGAGTTAAAGACGCAGTTACAGGAGCTGTTAAACAAAGGATTTATAAGGCCTAGTGTGTCCCCTTGGGGAGCACCAGTCCTATTTGTGAAGAAAAAAGATAGAACCATGAGAATGTGTATAGATTACAAACAATTAAATAAGGTAACAGTGAAGAATTGGTATCCTCTACCAAGAATTGAGGATTTGTTTGATCAGTTGAGAGGGGCAGGTGTATTTTCCATAATACACTTAAGGTCTGGATAATATCAGCTGCCGATGAAGAAGGAACATGTACCTAAGACTACATTCAGAATTCGATATAGACATTATGAATTTTTAGTAATGCCATTCGGGTTAACTAATGCACCTGCTGCATTTATGTACTTAATGCATAGAGTGTTCAGACAGTATTTAGATCAGTTTATTATAGTGTTTATTGATGACATCTTGGTATACTCAAGGAATGAAGAAGAGCATGAGCAGTATTTGAGAACAGTACTTCAGGTTTTGAGGAAGCATCAGTTATATGCTAAGTTAAGCAAGTGTGAGTTTTGGCTTAAGCAAGTATCTTTCCTGGGACATGTGATATCTTCTAAAGGGATTAAAGTAGATCCTTCTAAAGTTGAAGCGATTGTAAATTGGAAGCCACCCAGGAATGTACTTGAAGTTCGCAGTTTCTTGGGGTTGGCTGGCTATTATAGAAGATTTGTGCAAGGGTTTTTAGTAATAGCTTCACCATTGACCGGATTGCTTCGAAAGGGAGTTAAGCTTGAATGGTCAAATAGGTGTCAATCGAGTTTTGAACAACTGAAGAGGATGTTGGTGGAGGCACAAATCTTAACTCAGCATATTTCTAGCAAAGAGTATGTATTGTACAGTGATGCTTCTGGTATAGATTTGGGTTGTGTCTTGATGCAAGATGGAAAGGTGATAGCATATGCCTCAAGGCAATTGAAGTCGAATGAATAGAATTATCTGACTCATGATCTAAAATTGGCAGCTGTTGGATTTGCCTTAAAGATTTTGCGACACTACTTGTATAGTGAGAAGTGTAAGATCTTCACTGACCACAAAAGCTTGAAATATTTGCTAACTCAAAAGGAGTTGAAGTTGAGGCAGCGTAGGTAGCTTAAGTTATTTAAAGACTATGACTGTATAGTGAATTATCACCAGGGTAATGCCAATGTGGTGGTAGACGCATTGAGTAGGAAATCTGTTTCGGCTATGATGCTAAGACAAGTGAAATGGAGGTTTATAGTAGATGGGGCACTGTAGGCTCAGTTGAAAGCAAGACCAGTATTAAGAGATGAATTAATTTTTGTGCAGAAAAGCGATCTCAAGTTGCAACAGATTTTGCAGTCAGTGATGAGTGGTGACAAGACTGACTATTCAGTGAATAAAGGAGGTGTATTGTTTTACAAGAATCGGTTATGTGTTGCAAACGATTATAGATTGAGAAAGAGGTTGATGTATGAGGCGCACAATACTGTTTTCACCATGCATCTAGGAGGAAATAAAATGTATCAGGATTTAAAACAACTATATTGATGGCCTAGTATAAAGAGGGATGTAGCAAAATATGTATCCAAGTGT